>OMKK01022351.1:0-15810 GCA_900302305.1 Polymixia japonica
GGTCCCCAAGCTATGGAACGACCTGCCTGAGGAGATCCAGCTTGCAAACCCTCTTTCCTCTTTTAAAGCAATTTTAAAAACTGGGTTTATATCACTGCTTTTGGTCAAACAAATTAGTTTCTTTTTCTATTCGTTTTATGACTTGAATGCTTTTAATTTCACTACACGTTAAGTGATTTTGATTCTTTTATTACGCTTTTGAAACTGGCATTTTAATTGTATTGCCCTCCTTTTATTTTGTTACGCTTTGAAACTGCGGCATTTTATTTTGTTTTATTACTCTCCTTTTGTTTTATTACGCTTTTGAAACTGTGGCATTTTGTTTTTTTATTTTATTTGTATTTTATTAATCTCCTCTGTTTTAATTTAATGTTTCCCCACAACTTTCCTTTTTTAGTTTGATGGACTTTCACTTGTTTGTTGTAAAGTACTTTGTAACCTGGCTTTGAAAGGTGCTATATAAATAAAGTTAAGAAATAAAGTATATATATATATATAACTGATACACAACATCTAACATACCACTCAAAGATATCAAATGTTGGATGGCACAAAACGTTCTCCAGCTAAATGAGAATAAGCCGAAGTTGTCTTACTTGGTCCCCCAAAGACCATTAGACCACAAAACCTGGGTCCTTTGTCCCTTTATGTTAAACCATTTGCCAAAAATCTTGGTGTTCTTATTCGATTCGGCCTTGGTATTTGATAAACAGATACATTTGTTTGGAAAATCTAGCTTCTATCAACTCAGAATTAAGATTAGGCCTTTTCTGTTCTTCTCAGACCTCCAGGAAGTTATTCATGCCCTCATATCCTCCCGTCTTCACTACTGTTACTCACTATAGTTTGGCGTAAGTCAGGCTTCTCTCTCCTGCCTCCAGCTAGTGCAGAACGCTGCGGTGTGGCTTCTGACGAGAACCAAAAAGAGGGAACATATTGCTCCCGTTCTTGCATCACTCCACTGGCTTCCTGTCACCTATGTAATGAAATGTAAAAGCTTATCATTTGTCTACAAAGCCTTACACGGTGTTGCTCCTTACTGAGCTTCTGTCCCCGTACCATGATGCTAGATCTCTTTAGGTCCTCTTATCAGGGGCTGTTTGTCTGTTCCACAAAGGGTGTCAAAGGGTGATCACGCTTTTGCAATAGTGGCCACAAAGCAGTGGAATCAACTTCCTCTTACTATTAGGTCCTCCCAGTCCACTGAGATTTTTTAAAAACAACTGAAAACACATTTTTACTCATTAGCATTTAAACTGTCTGACCTGTTTTACTTTTTGCCTTTGTGTGAGTGTGTGGGTTTGTATTTTTTTGTATTTCTTCTGTCTGTCTTGTAAAGCAAAGTAAATAAAGTTGATTGACTTGAGATACATTATGTGATCTTTAATAACAACACAGGTGTTTACTTATGGCCACAAAACAAGCGTTCAAATCCATCAGAATTCAAGATCCAGTGGCATAGTTACGCTCATCATATCCCTGTCTGTATATTCTCAGCAAAAAACAGTACCGTGAACAATCTGTTTATGCACGATATTAAAGGCATTTAGATATTTTTATGCTGTAGAAAAAGTCCACATTCCTTTGGCTTTCCACATGGCTCTTGTGATTGGTTCGCTCGCTCCACGTAAAAGCGTCTGTGTAACCCGTCGTAACCCTTCGCGTGCTTGACCCTGGAATCTTACAGCTTTCATTCACAACATCGCCATTCCAGACGATTTCCGGAAATGTTACTAGGTCTCGAGGGGGGAAAATTGATGGAGCAGATTTTCCAGAATATCGATTCTGGCTCCATTTCACACATGACCCCATCACAAAAATGTTCCAGACCATTTCTGGGCTAGACTGCATGTGTGATAGGGGTTTAAGAAATGCCTCCAATGACATAATGTTTGGTAAGTATTTTATCCATCATCTGCTTCATTTAAAAAAAAGAATGCCTGTATTTTCCTACTCACTAATGCATATATTACACTCTGCATGTCACAATGTTTGTGTTCAGGTTGAGTCAACAACCTGAGTTGTTTCACTCTAGCCAGACTGAATTATGCAATCATCACCGCTGCTCAGAGACCAGCTCATCTTTGAATACCTATCATTTTAATTATGTTGTAGAAATATTACTGGCACATTTCCCAGACTTATATGTACAGAATCCGTCGCACAAGATCAGGCTTGGCAAGTGTTTATTTTCCAAATGGGACCCTGGGGGTATTATGCTTGAATCCACTTCATCTCTCACTTCAAAGGTTCTGCTGGGAATCAAGTGACATACTTCATTCAGAAAGAGTGCTAACTTATCCCAGGAGCAACTACTCTTATTACACAATTAAACACAAAAAAAAAAAAGCCAGACAATGGAGATTGGATATCAGTTCATCATTTCTTGTAACTTAATAAAGTCTACCATCAATTTTAAATATACCAAAAAGTATTCCAGCTGAATGAGATGAATATTTGCCGGGAGTTTCAATCACCGAAAATATCGCGAACAACACAACAAATTATCGGAAAAGAGATGTTTTGGCTTTTGTTCAGGAATTTTTATTTCCTCCGGCCGAGCGTTATTGCTTTGCAACACTGGGAAGAAATGCACTAAAGCCGCATACCTACAGACCTCATAAATAAAGATGTGCAGGCAAATTATGCATGATGGCAAAACGTTAAAGGACAGAAATGTGAGCTGTGTATTTAACAGCATGCTGTTTTGACTCTCTGGCTGTATAACAGAGCTTTTATTATTGTGCAGCTCGCCAGTCTCCCCAAACAAACTCTCACACTCGCTTAATTAAATCCTCAATTGAAAAACGTGTTTATGGAAAGAAAGGGGATATTCTGTGCATTTTTTTTCACACAATCCGTGACCCTTTGCGTTCCCGAAGAGGGGCGGCTCTGACTCCGATTGAGATTGTGTCTGTGCGTGTTTATTTCCAATAGTGCGTGTTTTCTGAAAACATCACAAGGCGGTTTGGTATTATTCCACTGCTGTAAGTTGACTGTCAAACAGATTCCCAGTTTATAGCTGTAATTAAAATACACGGGCATCCCGAATTTCGTACTCCGATATTGTGGTGGGATTTAACAACACTAATGAGGCATCCTTCTTGCTATGGTTAGAATGTGTTTCCTTTAAAAACCCTGAATTCCTGGCCTGCTGGCAGCTCTCACCGCCTTCGATAATTATCCTCGTGATCATTGTTTTTGGGGTATTAGAGTTAAGTTTAAAATTCTACCCGGCATACGTGTTATGAATCGATAGCATGTTTGCTAATAAAGCTCCCTGCACCAGAGTTGCAATAACGAGCCCCCTGTGCCAAACTGTGTTGGCTAAAATCCTCCCACTTATGAGTAGCCTCAGTTCCATGTTGCTCCTTCCGTCTCTGTAGTAAGAGTCTGCTCTGCATTGCTTTATCCATCTGAACGGAATGGGTGCAGTTCCAAATAGCTGTTAACACTTAAGCAGTCAGCTTATCACTCCCTATTGTGGACTAAAATAATTGGTGGAGGCGGCCCAACATGAACTTATATGACATCCTTCATGCCTCATATTTGACATGTTAGAGGTTTTGCCCTGAGTGAGTGTGAACAGCTATAGACCAAAACTCCGCTCAAAACTGCTTCTTGCACATTGCTAATGGTGTGATAGTTGCGGTATGACTGGGAACTCCGCTGGAAACAGCTTGCGTCGTAGTAATGACAGGTCTGTTGTGATGGACAGATTTCAAGAGGGATTTGCTGGAATTGAAGGACCGCGAGTGGATAACGAGCGGAGACACGGCGCCAGAGGCAACACCTGCAACACGAGTTAGATGTTTCAAACGGTGTGACGTTACAGCCGCTCTCGGGCTTTGCCGTGCCAGGAAACGCCATGTAAACCCCCGCGAAATCAAACAAAGTATGAATTCACTTACGCTCGCCCGCGCGTTGACGCGCTGTCGATCACTTCTCCGGTGACCTATCATTTACCAAAACAGTGTGTTGTGGAGCAATTTCTCCCTTTTCATTCCATCCGTTTAGCTCTGGCTTCAGAGGCCAAATATCCTGTTTAGGTGGAGTCAGGCTGCAGAGAGCCGAGCCAGGGAATGCGGAGAGGGATGGCAGCTCTGAGAATGTACTTACTGTAATGAAAAGCAGACAGGGGGAACTCGCAGGGCTAGCTATTGTTGTTCACAGGTTGGCTTAGGCTTCTTGTCTCACCCCTGCAGGCCACAGTCCCATGAATATTTAAATAGGAAAGGAACTTCCTCGAAACATCAATCAAAACCCCATCTATTCAATTACTGGCTTTAGATCTGAAACGTCCAACCAACAGCAGCTTCTGATGAGACGAAATACTGCCCATGGCTAAAGTCCATGAATATTCCAACCATGTGGACAATGACTCAATTAAAAACAGCCTCTCTAAATGGTTGGCAGACCTTCAAGAGAGCAAATACGCTGGATATATATTCAACGGCTTTGGACTTGGAAAAGATTCATAACAAGTTTTCACTCTATTGAAAGAGGATCAGAATACAGCGCAGTACAGCGGGTAAGGGTTAAGGCGAAAAGGAAGAGAAATCCAAGTAAAGAAATATAATCCCTGAAAAACTACATTCAGTAAAAAAATGTAACTCAATTCAATGTTTGCTCATGCTGTATGTCTAATTGGTTAAAGTACAAAGGGTCTCTCTATCTGAGCGGATGTCATCTTTGATGAATACCAGAGACTAGTGCAATTTTTAAAGAAATGGTGTTAGAGAGTTAGTGCATGCGTGTGTGTGTGTGTGCACGCGCATACACACCGTGTGTGCTGTATTACTTGTGTGTGTGAGTGCCTGTCTGTTTGTTTGTGTGTGTGTGTGCGTGCGTGCGTGTTTGCGCGAGAGAGAAAACAGATAGGAACACGTTAAAAGAGAAGCTTAATTGTAAACACTCCCTGAGACAAACTGAAACGGAGAGCTAACACGAGATGAGATGGACGAACGACGGTATGAAAGAGAGAGAGAGTTGTCGATGAGAAAGGAGCGATGAGAAAGGAAGACAATCGCTTCTGACACCTGTTCAAAGACATTCTTTCTGGGTCTTTTCTACGTCGAGAAAAGGATGACTCACACTGGCAGAGCATCAGTTGATTGGAGGTGTGTCATTTAGTGGTCCTGACATCTCTCGTCAGTGACTAATCACACACGCACACACACACACACACACACACACACACAGACAGACCACGGTCTTTTCAACCACAACAACACACAGCACAGCCTAAAGAAAGGCTGTGCTTGAAACAAACCTATCCCCTGTTAACAAGAGCCAGACACATCAGCCAGAGTGCTATTCTTGGCAGTCAGCGCTGGTCGTCTATGAAAGACAGATCGTACAGCAAGACCAGACGTCTACCATGGGAGTTTCACAGCGACCACTAGAGTGGTTAGTTAATAAAATGTTTGGGTTTCATATTATCTTAACATATTATGGCTTCCTGTTTCTCATTTGGTCATGCTAATTAAGTTAATCATCATTGGATTGGAGTGTTCTACCAAGCAGCAAAATGTGTTTGGTTTATATCTTCCTATGAAATAACATAACCACAGTGGGATTGAGGACGCTCAGCGAGGGGGAGAAGTGACCAGTAATGGAACTTAACCAAACCACTGCTTTAATTAAATTTACTGATTTGTTCGGTTAGGTTCATTACGCTTCGTTAGTCTGGCTAACTAAAGCTGTTGAGGTCAGTGGATTTTGGTCACACTGCAAGTATGCGCTTATTTCATCGCCGAGGCAACAGAGGATAATAGCAGCTCATTGGTCAGTGCGGCGCTTTGAGGTTCATGCAAATACTGTATGTAAACCTGTTTTCTGAGGCCGCTTCAACTGTGACGCGAGCGTCACAACACCGCGGTCGATGACGATACGTTTGCGGCTCGCCCCCCCCCAGCTGTAGGGATAGTGATCTAAAAATGTTTATTCTTTACCAATAACGGACTTTAATTTCCCACACAGGGCAGGCGTGATGAAAAACTAGGTCGGCCTAATTTGAAACAAAGCACGGCAACTTCGCTTCAAAGTATTTAAGTAAGTAATTAAGATTAAGCGGTAAGACCGTTCCAGAAAAACGCAAAAGTGATGATAGTAAAATATTGAGTTGAAGAGGATCTGTGATGCATTAAGCGCCATGCTTGGAGGAACACATGAAAGGCACTGTCCTTATGCTGGGGAGGTGAAGAATACTCTTCAGGAAGAATGGAAAACCTCTTTTTTTACCCTCACCGCAGTGACAGTAATTCACTGGGCTGTCAATCCATCCTAATCAAATTACCTAGATATTCCAAACAGCCTATTTTAAAAAATGGAATGACATAAGTCTCCGAGATTTCTGGTTTCACGTCGGGGAAGCTGTTTTGAATCAGATCTACACAATATTTCATTGTCGTGGGAGCGTTGCTTTAAACGGACTCTGAATACGAGGTTTTCAGATGAGCGGGGAGATGAGCCGAGCCGAGCCGAGCCGAGTGGGGGAATCTTGGCAACGCCGTCACATCATTTACTCTAAATCTGAGAACGGGGAATACTGGCAAATGCAGCGCAGATAAGATGAAGTAGTAAATTAACTCTGAATCAAAAAATTGGAAAATGTTTGTTTGCCTAGCACATGTGCATATTTGCTTTGCGTGCAGCAATCATGGGGCTTTCAGGAGTGATACTGAGAATAACTGCACTCCTCAAGAGGACTTGTAGCCTTTGGGGCTTTGCTAAGCCAAAGTGAGTCAGTGTTTCATGAGACGGGGAGGCCCTACTGTAACTTAGACATACATTTAGCAATTGTAGAACGTCAGGTTGTTTTTGTTGTGCTTTGTATTGACTTAACGGTGTGAATTAGTGATTTTTTTTTTTTAATTAATGATTTTGTGACGTCACATGTTGCAATCCCTTTACACGTATGAATATGAAGAATCTAACAATGAAAAGAGCCTGACAAATGCCACTTTACCGCCTTTTTTTCTAAGATTGATATGGCTGGCCTGAAAAGTACAAGGTAAGTAGTTGATAATGTTGTTCATCCCAGGGGTGGGACGTGGTTATCAGTCACCTATCATCAAAGCACGGAAAAAGAGAGATCATTTCCCTTCTAGCTGCGCTGTGTAAACCTTCCTAACACGAATCCCATATGTTCAGCTCCTCTTGAGTGCAGTAAACGTGTTGCAGGCTGCGCGTCCGCGGTGGCCTGTCCTGACACCAAATCACAGGAGTCCCTCGGCTCACCTAAATCTCGGACGCGCTCAGCACCTCAACGCGAACGGAGCCGTTTACGTTGCGCGCGGGCTCCGAGAAGGTATAAACGCCACGGCGCGTTCAAAGGGGGATTTACGACAAAGCCGGAAGGGTACCGCCTCTGTAACGTTGCTGATTTATCCAACGCCTTGTCAAGATAATGTTCATTCCTGCCTAACGCATCAATTTCTGATTAAACCTAACGCGCTCAAGACGTAAACACTCCTCTCATTAGCTCAATAATCGTCGATATCTGCGAAATTAGTTATTAACGCGAGTTTTGGTGCTACGGCGCTGCGGGAAAGCAGCTGCGGTGCAGATGAAGTGAGATAGTTTCGGAAAGCGGGAATCATGTGGGCTCATCCAACAGACGGTTCTCGCTGTGAGTTATGGCACATCCAACTCCTCCACCATCTGAGACAAACATGACCAGGCTCTGCCGCCGAGCACGCCGAGCCACAGGAAATGCTGCTCCAACTCACAGCTCCGCCGTCACTGATGTCATAAATTGAAGTCATGAAAGCATTCGATGCTGCTCCCACAGTGTGTTTCTTGTCACACAAAAAGCTTATGAGACCAAAAATAGCAACGCTCGACACGTACTCTGTCTTGCTGTTGTTCCTTTCAAATCTGGTTAAAACATGACACTTGCATACTGCGCCGTCCATCAAGCGCTTTTAATTTCTTATGTTACTTTTTCTTTTTTCTTTTTTTTTTTTAACGGCCAAAGCCAGCGTTCCATCAAATGTTTTCTTTGCGAGATTTAACTTAACGAAGCCAAAAGCCTCTCGGTGCCTGTGGTCGGGATAAAACCGAGGTCTCACAGAGAGACACCAACGGGCCAGAGAGTGAGAGTAGTTGACTTTCACCAGCCAGGCCCTCTGTTTGACATCATGTTTTCTTAATGAAAACCAGCTGCCCACAACATCAGAATTCATACCAGTATAAGAAAACATAAAAGTTTGTGCTTAAAACATGTCCAGATCCCTTTGTGTGCCACAGACAGAACTCGCCTGCTCATCAGCGTTATAATAAATTGTGCCTCTGATCATGAGGCTGGAAATCAGCTCTTAGCCTAGGAGCTTGCACACACACACACACACACACACACACACACACACACGGGCGAGACTAAGTACTGGATATTCATTTTATAAACATTGTGGTTTGTTAAAGCCATGTGTTGGCTTTGCCTGTAAAAGAATTAGAATCAGTGTCTTGATACAATATAAAATACATCATATTACCCTGATGCTGTTTTATTAGTGAAGTCAATCACTTGAATCCTGCTCCCATGTTTTCAGGGCTCGTAATAGTTTTTGCTTTTATGGCCAGTGTTTGGACATTTAACTTGTTCTCTTACAGTGAAGTCAATTTCATGCCCCACTTTCAGCTCATGTCTAGTTTTGGGTTTTTGTCAACGCAGAAAACTGATTTAACAGAATTTTCAAAAGAAATGCCCAATGTTTTTTTTTTTTTTTGTGGTTAGCATTGACCTCTCATGCTATCATGTTACATATAAACAAGTAGGTACATGTATTAATGTAGATATGAAAGCAAATGCGAAGTGATCCCTTCCATATGGAGAACAGGAGAGACAGACGGACGGACGGATAGCACATCTGAAAGACAGACTCTACCGATCTGAAACCTGCTTTTCTTCAGGGAAGTGCTCTCTGCATCAAATGTGCCCACAGGGATTCATCCGAAGAAAGTGTTTTACCAGCTAGGTGCAGAAAGAGTCAAAATCTTGTTTTATTGAAAGAAAACAAAAAATGAGATACATGTACTTTAATCTGTAAAGAATCTTTAACACATTTTGTCAGCCCCTTTTTTCGGTCACAGAAGCTTCAAATCCTTGAAGCGAAGGTGCTAAAACAACATTTACACGTCAAATTATGCCTGCAATAACCCACACTTTGAGCATGTACTTTGGATGGCTGACAAATCATCTTATAACACCTTTAAATTAGTGCTTTGAGTCGGAAAACTATTCAGTGTTTTAGAGGCACCTCAGGTGGAAAAGTAAAGGGGGCTGTTCTCCCTGGACAGAATCTGTTTTAACATCCTCTGGGTGGATTCCATCTGAACCCAACCCCTGACCCCTTCCTTGTCCCTGAGCCCAGGTCCTGCCCTCCCGCTGCAGTCCGCCCTCCTGGGTGCAGGCTGACCTGTGAACTTTGACCCGCCTCTGAGGCTTGGCTACCGTCCAACTCCCTGACCCTGCACATTGACTTCACAGGAGAAAAGAACACTAGACGGCGAGTTTCTTCCTGCCAATAGTCACGCCTGGGGGTGTGTGGAGCTGTGAAGTGGTGGTCATACGATCCCATACGTACGAAGATGATGAAACAACTAGGAGAGTCAACTATCAACAACTAGTCAACTAGGAGAGTCAACTATCAACAACTAGTCAACTAGGAGAGTCAACTATCAACAACTAGTCAACTAGTCAATTAGTCAACTAGTCAACTAGTCAACTACTACTCTATGTTGTATGATCTACATAATACCACCTTTAAATTGACTATTCTGATTGGATGATGGCATACTCAGCTCCGGGGCGGTAGAAGATGTTCCTCACTTTATTCATTGTGAATGGGTCACTTAGGTCAATATTTGTTGATTCCCAGGAAGGAGCATTAAGGGGATTAGAACTAATCATAAGGGATTATAAACCGCTATTACCCAGCTGGATGGTACTTCTCCGCATGATCTCTTCACTTTGTACGCCTGCGGAGAAGGATGTTTATTTAGGAAAGATCTGGATAATGATTCCTCTGGGGAGGCTTTCTTTGTAAACACAAATTGGGTTCTCAGAGGACCTCTTGTTTACCTTTGACCTAAGCCCAAGAAACGGTGGGTCCTCCTGACAGTGTGTTTCAACTCCACCCAAGGCAAACTGTATGGGAAATGTTTCATAGGCAAGTGGCTGGTGAGGATCAGCAACGGGTGTGTTAGAATTAGTGATGCTGTGCCTATTGGGGTTTTTTTCTGTATCAAGAGCTTCTGCCATTACAGCGTTATACAGACTCAGCAACTGACTTATTCCCCAGATAACCTTAGATAGCATGTCTTCTATTTAATCCCGAATAGACGCAAACAAATGCTCTCCAAGCAGAAAATATATCTAAACCGGTAAACCATGTGTGCTGTGGAGCCATGGAGGTCGAGAGAATGGCATCTCAAATGAAACATAGACACAAAATAAAAATTCCTTTATCTGTGTGTCACTGAGCCTGACAGAGTTTATACTTCAGTGTCTTTGTACCGTTGCTGTATCTTATCCTTTTAATCATGCGTTTCACTTAAGTCCACCTTAAAATACGCCGCTATGCTAACCTTCTCCGCCAACGCATGCTAGCACCACAAGCTGTATAATGTGTGCCATGCATGTTCTCAGGTCCGTCCATGTGTTCTGGTCTTCATTAGGCTTAGACTGAACATCCTTGCGGCCTGACAAGAGGGAGCCTTTCATGTGTCCCCTGCCTGGACCCACTCACCAGAGCCTAACCAGAAACACGCCACGGCCCAGGGCAAGGTCAGAGTTCTCACCATACCACAGCATTAGAGCAACATTGCCTCTCCTAATGGAGGGGGGGAAACACTAGTTATTTCTCATCAATCACACAGACAATATATTCCATCTCATCATATCTAAAGAGCACCAGCGCAACTGGACTTGGTCCATGTGGTAGTAATCTACGGAGAATGCTTGGCTCTGCTCGACAATCTCACTGACCTGAAACTCACATGGGAGCACAATTGGGAGCTTTCAAATTGTTCAGGTTACAATCTATGTCATCTGAAGAGTAAAAGGAAAGTAAAGTCCATCCATTTTGCTCTTTGCTTCTACATCAAAGTTGAACCAGGATTGTACCTATCATCAAAAACCTAGCTTCCACTCATCCTTAAAGGGGTAACGTTACAGTTATTCCTTCAAGTATTTTAGGTTGGCTCACGGAAAACGGCTTGCAAGATTTGATAAATAGTGAAGCATGGCTCATTGCAATGTTAATCTGCAGAACGGGTGCTTGCGGGTCACAGGAAATGTTTGGGAGAAACAGGCTATCGTAGTCTCTCTCTGAAAGGACTGTTTTATTCCCTATTGTAATAAAAAAAGACTGATGTCAAGCAGCAGAGGGGTAAATATTTAACGGCTATAATAATATTGTTTTCATAAATATCTGTTCCAAATTCGAAAACAATATCCCCCTGACTTTCATAACAGGGATGTAAATGTCACGCAGAGAGAACGAGGCCTCGCTGGGCTCGTACCGTCAGGATCGGATCTTTTGTCCTGACAACCAGACTTTTTTATTTAGTTGTTGCAGTTTTTCTTTCCTTTTATGTCCTCGGGGACTTGGACGTCTCGCGACGTGCCTCAAAGCAAGGCCGGGGGCCCTTTTTGTTTTGAGGTTTTCACACTTGAGGGCCGTGGTATTTGCTGTGTGTGTGTGTAGAGAGGGACTGTGACAGCCTGAAAGGGAGAGAGGGGCTGGGCTGGCTCTTAGAGAAAGAAGCCTTGGCTAAACACTGGCTGGGCTCCTGGAAAAGAGAGTGGGGGATTAGCATCCACAGACTGAGAGGAACTAATCTCCTATGGCATAATAGAACTGTACATAAACAACATCCCCTGAGAAGTGAGCGGAGAAGCACTGACTTGACTGAAGGAGCTGAGTGTGTGAAAACCAGGGCTCAGAATAATTACTTCCTTGCTGTGGAAAACGTGCAAAGATGAGAACAGGTCTTAACCGTTCGGAAATTCGGACGTCTTCAGCTGCGCGACGGCAAATCCGCTTGACTTCTAGGGCCGTGTTGGCACCAAAGGAAGTAGCTAATATCTCTTCATATACATACATATACAGTAGATATAGATAGATTGACATATAGAGATGAATATACACTGACATATGCGTACATAAACCCACACACACACACACACACCAACAAACATACACAAACTGTCAAGCAGTGCATTTTCAAATTTGAGCAATTACATTAAAAAAACAGTAATGTAACCTTTTCTATTCGTGGGCAGAATATTTGGCAGTTTTCAAAACGCAATTGTCTGCCAGTTCTTCATCGGCAGGACAGGCTAGGACTGAGGTCTGAAACAAGAGTGTGCCAATACAGCATTTAGCCTAAACAAGCCAACATCTTTAGCGGTCCAAAACCCAGGCCTGAATGTCCAGCACACACCAGACTAAACTAGACCACCCAGTTATCCAGGCAGAAAGATGCCGAGCGTATTTCACAGATAAATAGCTTGTGTCCGGAAGGTCATTGTCTTAAATCATTGAATCGTCTCCTGTGGATTTGCTCATTAGTACTGTACAAGACTGTGTTCACGCATGGGAGCTCACAGGTTTGAGTGAACGTAACCTTCCACCCCCGAAACTAGTGCCCCCGATGCGAAAAATAGAATAGACTCTTAGTCTAATTGCTTGACTAAATAGGGGTTAAAATACGTTGATGGCGTAAGGATGTTTAGCAGACAATACATGCTATTCTATATTCACCCCATACAGTACACTGTTGACTAAAAATATAATCTCAAATGCAGAAATAACTTGAGGTTACCGCTTGAGGTTTCAAACCCACAATTCAGATACTCAGCACATAAAGGCTAAGGTCTCACACTGTCACTCTCACTGTGGCAGGCATTTTTTTTTTTTTGTTCTCTTATAAACTCTTCCACATTTCATTTTATGAGGGTGAAAGTCTGCTCAACAGTATAGAGATTTAAAGCTCTTCAAATACACAACCGTTCTGAGAAGCCAAGCGTTATGTCGAGGGGTGCCCGACCCCCGGTTACGGTTTATTCACTCTGGCTGGTAGGCTAGATGACCTGTTTATTTTGATTTGCGGGGCGCATGTCTCGAAGTCCTGGACCCATCACCGACTATGGTGTGTTGGGAGTCTGGCATTATAAATTTTACAGCCAAAATAAGCAATGGCATCTGCCAAATAGTCCAGCGCCGGGAAGAAAAGCGTGTCTATTGACTGCTCATAGGAGTTTCAATTAAACAAAATAGCAAAAGGAGTAGGTTAAGGATTATTTTATTACTTAGCAGTTTGTACAGTTTCTACCATGGAAAAATAACATGTAACATAAGACTGTATTTACAATTCCATTTTTACAAAATGTCTTTACAAGATTTTTTGCCGGTTCAAAAATTCTAGACTAAACACACAAAAAACATATACATTCACACACATCCAAATCAAACTTTGTAATACACACATAAATAAATATAGACATTCACTGACTGTTTCACAACAAATATTTCTACAGCCAAGAACATATACAGTTCATCATTTCCACACAAGTTATAATTTCATTAATAAACATTACATATTATTCCCCATATAATTCTTTGTTAATCTGTTAATGAAATATTGCTAACATATTCAAAAGAGGTAACACAGACATTATTTCATGCCAACAGAATGCTAATTGTTTGTCATGCAAAACCATTACAAGCATTCAATTTGAAGCAAGTAATTCATTTACAGTTCAAAAAGCAAATGTACTTCTACATGCAACATACGATAAGAAATATTTTGGGTTAGACTACAATGGTTTTAGTTACATTATTCATCAGAACTTACTGTATGCCTAAGCGCCTTTTTTTTAATGGGTAAAACAAAATAAATAGATGGATTTCTACTTTTCTTTCGGGATGAATAAACGATTGTTTTACAATTGTATGGCATTTTCCTCCATTCGTGTTCAAGTGTCTTTAATCAACTGAAAAAAACCTACTAATATGAACTAATGTCTTTCATCAATTGAATAGCTGTTGTGAATTTTCTCTGATCAAATCCTGTTGTCGTGTTGACTGTTGGACCACAGAAGTTTGAGTGTTCTTGAATTCTATTTGCCCTAGTATTTCAGAACTGTTAAATGAATTGTTGAACTGTATGCTAAGCAGCACAGAAGATGAGACCTACTGTATACATTTGACTGTACAGACCAGCACCCGTCCAGTGACTTTAGTCAACGGAGGGGGCTTAAGAAGGAAAAGCATATGTATTGTGGAGCCTGAAGAAGAAGACGAACCCATATTACATGAGAAGGGGGTCAGTTCATGTTCTGGTGTGCTGTGTTTCTGTTTGGTTCCACATAGAATTCCTTCCCTGGTAGGAACAGGAGCCAAGAGCCATTGGTTCCGCTCCCCATTGGGTCTGCCTGGTCTGACCGCTCAGTGTCTCTCTACAGACGGCTTCGGGTGATGAGCATGGTGCTGCCGGAGTCTAGGTCCTACAAGGCAAGATCAGAGACCCATTGAGGTCATCAAGATCATACATCTCTTCAATGATTCATATTGACCAACCTAATTAATAAATACTCCCAGATGTATTTTCCACGGTAACTCCTGCGGCGCGGTCAACAGTAACTCGGTACTTACGGTGTTGAAGGACCGGTAAGACGCTTGGTGTCTGGAAGGTCTTGACGGTAGCAGGACCCTCCCCTCCGGTGGTGATGACCTGCACCTCCAGTCTGTAGTAGGTGGCCGGCCGCAGGTTGGACACCACAAGCAAGTTATGATCCTGCCGGGGCGAGGAAAGAGAACAACACAAAACAGGCAATCAGCCTAAGTACAAGAGAGCCTGTCAACGCATTTGACTAGATTTGAATTTGAATGGGCTGTTGGATAAACCTGGGAAATATCAGCCTCGTACCTTCTTCTCCGCTTTGCACAAACCACAGACGAAACCGGAGGCTTTGTTTTCGTAAGACCTGTTTTTTTGCTCTTTTTTTTTTTTTTTTGTGCTTCCAGGCTGATAAAGTGTGCAGTGGGTGGTTTTATTTATAGATGAGCTCGGCAGGCTGGGAGGTGCAGACAGGCGGAACGTGTTGTTGATAGAGAAGATTATGTAGAATTGCGGTTTTTCGGAGCTCTCACGGAAGATGAAAGAGCGGGGATGGAAGGTAGATGAAAAGGTAGAGGAGGAGAGCTTCCACCGGGGGTGCGACGCCCCTCCCTCAGATCTATCTCTCTGTCTGTTTGCACGGTGCCACTTATCACAAGCCCCGCGTAAAGAGGCCACACCAGCATTATCCTTAAAATACCCTCACCACTGACAAATGCTGTATAACAAAATGCTGAAGATAGCACTTCTTTTCCTCCAGCACGAGGCAGTCTCATCAGTTAAAACGTGGGAGATATGCACTCTGAGCCTGAGCTACCTGTCCTCTGCTGTGTCTAAAAGCATACTAGCTATTTGTATATGTGTTTTACTCTGCTGCGAGTATGAGAACAGAAGGAAAAAGGGTATCCAATGTGACTCACCGGGGGCAGGATCTGGGACTGGGAAATGATGCTGTTGGGCAGGCTGTTTTGCCGGCTCTCGGTGGTGACCTCGGCCCAGGTGACCTGGAAGCCCGTGATTCGCTGGTGGGGGGCCACCCTGGAGACGCGCCACAGGAAGTTGCCGGTGATGTTCCCCTCGTTGATGGAGAAGGAAGCGGTCAGGTTCTCCGGCTTGGCTAACACCTTAGGAACCCCTGGGGAAGTCGGGGAGGAAGGTGGTGAAGACGTGGCCATCTTA
>OMKK01022351.1:15830-31352 GCA_900302305.1 Polymixia japonica
CCCCCCCCCCCGTGAGAGCCAGCACCACGCCGGATGAAACCTTACAGCGGGCGACCGAACACCGAAGGCCGATCACTCACCTCCCTCCCCGGGGCAGGGGATGTGCTTGTGAGTCTTGCTGCGGATCGTGGCGCAGGACGGGGTGAGGAAGGTGGTGCTCTCGTCCTTGGCACGTCTCTTGGACTTGAGCATGTGAACAGTGACTTTGTACTTGCAGGAGAACAGCAGGCCCGGGAGGTTGATGTAGTTCTCCTGAGCCAAGAAACACATTATTCAGCCCTGATGACTTTGACATGTCGCCCAGGTCAGGTCCCATGGAGCTTCGGAGATAATTAAATACACAGAGCCAGGGGGGGATCACGTTCCCCCGTCAGGCCCAAGGAACATGCCCCACATTACAGGACCACTTTGAACGCTCACATGTTAAGGGTTAAGCCACCATTGTTCCATTCAAACTGCAATACAAATGATGATTTCTTTTTTATGGCTTCCAAATGTAGCACAAACACGAGAAGAGCTTAATAAAGATGAGGGAATCCAAAGTGGATTCATGTGTAATTTTAAATGAGAATGGCATGTAAATCCACGTTAATGAATTCTGTGCCGTGGGTTTAATACTTTACACTCATTTCAGACTTTAATCATCTATTGATCTTAACAAAAATGTCCTTTCTCATCTCTTTTTCTAGGAAACAAAAAAAAAAACAAAAAAAAAATCCCGCTGAGTGGTGGATTTAAGGCTTGCATCAGTAATAAAGCGGTTCTACATTAATAGGCAGTCCCGAGAGAAGGGGCGTGTGTGTGTATTCTCTCTGATATGAAACAGCTCTTGATTAAAAGGGAACGGGGCGCCATTGCTCGCACACAGGGGTCTACGAGCACGAGGCTGGAATCCTTCCCAGTGATCTATAGAAAAAAAAAGGATGTATATTTCCTAGCAACCGGCGCGCTGGTCCCAGAAGAATGTGTTGATTGCCAGGCCTCTGCCATCTTGTATCAGCCTGAGCCCGACCAGCTAACACCCAAACCCCGCCCCGAACGCTCCCAACCCCCACACGCCCCCGGACCCTGTTGCGTAGTCAAAAGAAAGCCCCGCGCGGCTGGGGCTGTTGGACGTGAATGGTCCCCCGTTCCCGGAAACATCGTTTAAGTCGGCGCGTTTTATTGGCCAAAGCACTGCATGCCCCGACCACACGACTGAGTCATAATATTCAAAACAACAGCCAGTGATTTGTTCGGCGTAAAACCAACACAACAGGGATTCGGCCTCGCGAGCGGGAGAGGTTTTTCCTTTAGAGCTGCCTCTCCGAGCGTCGGACAAAAGCCCGGGCGCGTGCTTTGCGCGAAGCTGGACGCCGGGCTGGCGGCTCTTTTCACCGTGCTCTCTGATGTGAGTGGGGAAGGTCTGAAGTGATTACCGGAGACTAACCTGCGTGACAGATTTCTCTGGTCCGCGGGTCTCATTGTGGCTGCAGTACTCTGGCATCCACTGGACATGGTAGCGGCTCACCATAGGGTCTGGATCGGGGAGAGAAGAGTCACTCAAATGAGACTGCATGCCAACAGAGCACCAACTGATTATCGCATATAATTTAATCTCCGGTCGCATGAACTGACGGTATCTTAACAAATCGTAACACTCGCTGTCTGAGATCTGTTCGTTTCATCACTTTGATACCATCTCCATCGCAGATGATCGTGATTACTTATCTGTCTACGAACAAGGAAAACATCATCGCGTTTCCTGCTGTGATTATTCTTAATCAGAGCATTAGCCTATCGACTGTGGTTTTCCTTTTCCCTTCAGCTTGTGTTTTGTTCATTTCGGAGCCCGTTCGACAACCAAAACATTTGTGCCCCGACGGTCGCTTGGGTATTCGTGAGCACCAGGGTCGCCGGCCCTCGCCGCATAACGGCGGCCTATTAGCCTCGTCGGCTAATCAGCTGTGTTTATCCTCCCATCACCCTCGTCTTATTTCACTGGATTTATTATTCACCCGACTGTGTCGCTTGGATGTGAGATGCCTCTCCGATTAATAATTGAGTTATGCTACGTTAGCCCCTTGGCAGGGGCCCGGGTTGCGGTGAGGAGATAAAAGGGGGCCTTTGAAGGCTTAGACACAGATCTGGCACTCGGAGCCCCTGAGCTCTTTGGAAGCAGAAGAGAGGAATTACAGGGAAGCGGGAAATTGGGAAAAAATAAACAAGATACGCGTAGCTGGGTCTGACAGAGGGGAAGTGGTATGTAAAACAAGAAAAGGGACATGGAAATCAGGTAGAGAAAATAGCCACAGCAGCATCCGATAAATCACGACCGGGAGCTAGCCTTAGATATGCCGCCGCCGTCGGACTGCTGTCTATTGTCGGTGTGTTGGGCAGACGGTGATATATTATCTACTTGGGTGTACAGTAAACTCTCGTCTGCTGGAGACAATCCAGAAGGCCGGGTCCTGGCCCAGACCTAAATGGGGCCCATGCTGCTCCGAGTGACACCGAGACAATGAGTGAAAGAGTCTAATTGCTGCTCAGTTAACCTGTCCCTTTTCCCCCCCATCAAATCATCCAGACGATCGCGGGGCTATATCTCTCCAGGCCATCTGTCTGCCCGTATGCTTACAGCAGCCAACACCCTGGCGGTCGGAGTGAAAGGTAAGGACGTCCCGCCTAGCCCAGCGAGTGGCAGTGCCCCGCGAAGCGCCCGGCCTACGGGCGAGCCCCAGAAAAGGGAGCCGGGACCGGGATCGACTCCGCTCCGCAACGAGGCGAGGTTCTGAATCTCCCCGCGCTTGACCCAGTCGCCATCACTCAGCTCTCTGACCCTGGGCCAGCGCCGCTAACGACTCCAGGCAAACACGCTGAAGTCTCTCTCCTTCTCACTCTCTTTCTCTCTCTCTCTCTCTGCCTGTGATCAGTAGTGGCTCTCTCCAGCTCCAGCACCAGGCCTCTCCTTTAGCCAGCC
This sequence comes from Polymixia japonica, assembly GCA_900302305.1. Lineage (NCBI taxonomy): Eukaryota > Metazoa > Chordata > Actinopteri > Polymixiiformes > Polymixiidae > Polymixia > Polymixia japonica. Next base: position 18,790 of record OMKK01022351.1, read on the forward strand.
TCTGCATTCTTGACTCTGCGATGTGGAGTTTGGCTTGGGCGATGACATATATTAGTAACATAACATAGACCAGTGAATGGGACTTGACAGGCTACCCTTGGAGCGCGCCTTTCAAGGTTTCCATATTTCCACTCTGGTATTAACAGAGCGGCTGGGGAATAGACGCTGCTGGGACAGGCATTCCTATAGGTTTTAACCCCTTGGGGTACGGCCCGCGACTGTTTTCTGGGCCGATGACATCAGGTCTTGTAAAAACAAAATGCACTGTTTCGACGCTAATGCGGAGGGCGACGATCTATTAAACGCAGCTGTCAATAAATCCCATCGCACGGCTCTGGCTCCCTGTGTTTATTGTTCTTTACTAAACAGTGGCTCCGCTCTTACAGTCCGTACGCAGGTTTACACCCAGTCACCCTGTGCTCACATTACCCAGCGCTCACAAAAGACACATTGTTTCATTTATTTCATCTACACCATCCAATACTAGATTTACAGAATGAACCCTCCACTGTGTAAATAACCGAGATTTACTCATAACACAAAATTGATTAGAGTTTAGATGAGTCAAAGTGATTTATGGACACAATGGTGTGTTAATTACAGTGTAATTAAGGCCAGGAGCCCGTACAGTAGAGTGCATACCTCCCCGGTTCTTCCAGTAGACACGGACCTGCAGCTGGCCATCCTGGTAGAAGGGTGTGCCTACTTCTAGAGGCCCAGAGGGCCGTTTAGGCAAGGTGGAACTGCCGGGAGATATCTCCTCCTTCTTTGACTTGAACACTGATTTGACTAGGGAGGAAAGGAGAAATGTTTGCCGCTGTAGTTAAGACACAACATCGACTGCGTGGCGGCGATCTCTCTCCAACGTGGAAAGGGAATATTTTCTTTGCAATATTGCTACAGCTACACCTTATGTATGCTACAAAACAGTGCTCTGTAACTCCATAGTTGGAGCATGGGACTGTAGTTCCAGGATTAGGGGGTTCAATGGTCTCTGGGGTCCCACAAGTATTTACTCGTGGTACTGTTGAGCGCTTTGGATGAAAGTGTCCATCAAACGGCAAAACCGTGACTGAAATCCCATTACGGGTTAAACGGCAGCCAAACGAATAATGAAATACTTCCCAAACCGTCGTTTTTTTTTTTTACCTGATTCGTTATTCTGGGCTGTAGTGAAGTGAAGAGAGGCCTTGGGGCTCTTCAGCCGCACCTGTCCCCAGTAGGTGACAGCTTGCAGCTCCACAGTGTAGGTGCCGTTCGCCTGCAGACCCTCCAGATCCACCCAGTTCTGAGCCTGCAACGGCACAAAGCAAGGCCTCACCGTCAGTCTTCCATACCGATAGCTCCGCTCGCTTAGCGACGCTGTCACTTCAAACCCGCATTCAAAAACCCTGTCACCGCCCCAGTCGTAATCCCGACTGGGCTCACCCCAGCGCAGGTCTGTGGGAAAGCCCGGTTATTGGGAACACATGCGGGGCGGAGGGGAAAGCATCACGGTGAGGAGATAGCCTTAAGGGCCTCGCGAGGGAGACGTGTTATCAGAGCCTCCCAGGGTTTCCCTCCGCTGCGAGTTTGACTTCCAGCATTCCACCATCAGCGTGAGTCCCATGAGTTCTAGTTATTGGGCTGTGCGTGTTTTGACATTCCTCTACCAGCAGGCTGCTTTGAAAGCCCCGAGGTGCCAAAGTGGAAACCAGTAGTACATGTGTCAATAGGTGTCTGGTGTCTCCCACCTCTATCTCCTCCACGCCACATCTGCTACGCATTTCAAAAACTAATTCAGGAGAGGACTAGAGAAGCGCATGTGGAGTTACTGTCTGGACAATATGTCTTTCTGCCAGAGCTTTTAATGAAATAGTCTTCACAGAGATACCTAGCAGTAGTATCTGCTCTCATCCGACCATATGTATTACGTTAGCTGTTCCCGAAACGCTTTTTTTTTTTAGGTGCTTTGCCCTCGAATATATTTTGATCCGCAAAGTGTAGCACGAACGCAAGAAGAGCTTATTAAAGACGAGGGAACCGAAGCGGATTCGTGCGTAATGTATTCAGACCTGCATGTAGGGCAGCGTGTGATTTCTTGCATCTGTTCGCAGCAATTATCTAGAGGTCATTGCAATTTTAATGGGGGAAAATACTCGATAAACTCAACAATCAATATGTTATTCCTTAGGCCTATGGTGGTCCAATCAATATTTGTGAACATATATATACTGTATATATATATGTACATACATAGAGGGCTGTAGACTCAAGCCTGCCTTCTTGTTTAAGATTTTACATTTAAATTACATTTACCTAGAAAATCTTTCTGGGAAATGTTCGCCATCTCATCTTTTCATCTACTGAGCTTTCTATGTGACGTCCCAGATAAGGGACAGTTCAAACAGCTGTGAATCCTACGCAAAATGAGCTGATCTGAGGAATAAAGAGCTCACGAAGAAAAGGGACCGTGACATTCCGACGATTCAAATAAATCAATGCAGGAAAACACGATTGAGCAATATTGCGATGATTCATAAGCGTTTCAGTCCGGGGTTTCTCAGCCACGGCGTCTATGTCAAAGTGACACAACTCTCACATGAACGACGTGTGTATGTAAAACATATCAGGAACATAACTCATATGTGTAGTATGATGGGAATGACATTAATTACCCAATTCACTCAATTTATCAACTGATGGGGGCACATATAGTTCCAAGAGAGGTTTCAGAAAGATTTGAAACATTTAACATTAAATCACGTTGCTCGTCTAGATCCCATACACCTCTAACTCATAATACTGTAGAACAGCAACTAGTTATTACTTTATGGAGCACTAAATGGAGCATTTTTAACCATCTATGAGAGTACATCTCTTTCAAGACATTGTTATCATATTCTCAAGCTATTCTGGACGCAATGATATTTATGCATATTAAAAATATGATTAAAAAAACAGTATAAAATGTGGGAGTACAGTCAAAATATGATAACAGCAGGACTTCAAAGCTGCTGAGATATACGTCCAAAATATCTGTGCCTTAATTAAAATGTTCTCACGTAATCCTTGAAGCCCATGGACCCCAGTTTTGGGAAAAGCAGCATTGCACAATCAAATAACAGCGAGCTGGAAAAACAAAATCTCTAAAATATTTCCTTTCTGCGGGGTTAGTATTCTGAATCTTGATAAAATAATACATACTGCCCAACACACCACACAACAACCACCCTGACAATACAGTTCTTCGTATCCAAGAATCGCGAAATCCCAAAACTATGATTTAATCTTATTGTAAATGACGCTCAAATGATTTGTTGTGTTTTCTTCCAAACGTTTAACAACGCGTTTAAGGAGGATTTCCATCAGTTTGAGGTTTAAAATAAATAAAAGTAAATAAAAAAATGAATGGGGCATTGTGTCGGCCTGCGTGTGATTGATGGCCTTGCAAGTTTACATAATCAAATGCAACTGCCTTTCCATGTTTATCTTGTTCCGTTTTGGGCCTGTGGTTGTTATTTACAGTGATGTGTTGAGGCTGGAGGAGACACCGAGATGGGCTTTAGACAAAACCCAGCAAACCCCTCCGAGAGAGAGAGCGAGACAGAGAGAGAGAGAGAGAGAGAGAGAGACAGGGAGAGCGACAGTGAGAGAGAGAGAGAGGAAGTTAGCACATCACTAAGACAGGCAGGGTGACAAGATTACCCCGTTGGTGGTCTTTCTCCTCTTCTTCTTGGACGGCACCATAGACTTGCCGGGTACGGTCCAGCTCCAGAATACTTTGTAGTGATGGATGGGGATGTCAGGCTCCTCTGGCACAGTCCAGTTGAGACGGGCTGTCATCAGACCTTCGTCACCAAGCGTCATGTTAGTGACGCGCAGGCTGGCTGGGCGAGGAGGGGCGGATGGATCTAAACACATAGCAACAACAAGCAACAACACAGTCAGTCATAACAGATTTCCGCACATCTGTGGACCTTTAGGAACCAGTAAGCAGAGCCGAAGACATAGAAGGCCTCTGGCTCTAGTGTAACAAATATTAGGCCCAGGCTGTTTTTGAAAGTATAATTTGAGGTTGAGTGTATTACAAGCCAAGGCACCTTCACTACATGAGACAAAAATTGCACTGCGGCTCAGAGGGGGCCAGTATGACGGTGTAAAGTAATTAGTCCTCCATTGACAATCTGTCACAAGATGTTATGACAGGTGCCATGTCATGTCTATGACAGCGTTTGGCAGGACGGAGGGCGCAGGTCAGAGGTTAACTAACACATGCTGCTCCCTTTGGCTCTATACTCCCATTCCATCGCACTCTACCTAGTACTCTGTGTGTGTGTGTGTGTGTGTGTGTGTGTGTGTGTGTGTGCGTACGGGCGTGCGAGTCTAAAGTAAGGCTGGTTCTGAACCCATCCAGATGGGCTGTGAGTCAGCCCGCTGCCGTGTACAGTGCTGATGTCAGTCTGATGTTGGAGGAGAGGCAGGGCCAGATGCCAGACCAGAGGGAATACCCCCATAATGAGAAAATGATCCATGCCACAGCCTAGCTAGCTCCTCTGCCCTGCCTTCTCCCACCTGAAACGCATTTAATCTGGTCCAAAAACACAATCGGACGCATGGGTTCACCATACCAGCTAATGCTGGCCGCGCAAGATAAATAACCAGTCAGTTCTTACAAATTGCCCTAACAAAGTATGGTACTGTGAAATTGCAATCAGATGATTCGGCCGTGCTATATAAATAACAATGGCATGACAGACTGGCCAAGAGCTCATCAAATCCATGACAGCTCCCATCAATCTATCAACGTTCTCGCACTGATTGGACTGATTGGAGATCGGATTCGACCCCTCCAGCAGAATCCGTCTCCCACCTGGCGTCTGGCTATGTCAGACAGCCATCCAGAACACCCAGGGGAGCACATGTATGATTAAGGATTGACAGGGAAGGTCAACGTGCCCACACTGCCCACACTACCAAACAAGCTAGCGGATTTCTTGTCTTTACATTTTGGCGTAGGACGGTGAGCACTTAAGGAAATTGGTCAACGCTTCACTAGTAAGCATTGATCAGTATCTATCTATCATCGTAAAGTATCTCTATTTTGTAAAGCTCTTTAAGACGTTGATACTAAATTAAACTGATGGAAAAAAAAGCTGACTCAAAAGTCTCTGTAAAACAAAGACCACTTAAAAATTAAAAGAAATATATAAAATATATATATACTGAAGTGTTACATGTACGGCAAACCGTACAGGCTCCGTTTCTGTGCCATTTAATCTCTGGGAAACGATACAGGGCTCTGCCTCTATATGTCAAACAAACACACGCGCTATCTGATCTGGCTCAGACGAAATCTAGACATAATTATTACATTCATAAACCTGTAATCCCTGGGAACCGCGCGACAATCGGCCAGCGCGTTAACAAATGCCATCTGCCGCCGTACCGCGCTGCCACTTAGCGTCATTCGGCATCGAACGCGCGGGGCGGGAGGGCGAGGGCGAGGGCGAGCGGCAGCGCTCCGGGCTGCCATCGGGACCCGCTCACTAATCTGTGGCAAAGATCTGAAGTAGGCATATGTTACCTCATTCCCTCTGGAAGCTGCACAACACTTGCATTCATTTGAAACCTGCAATATCCTGACTAATGCAGACATATTACATTTTATACGGCTGTAAAGAGGGGGAAAACCCCTCCTTTGAAGTCTTAAACGAAGATCTGGTTGCAACACAGAAAAGAAAACGCTCTGCGCAAAACCCCACTTCTTTCTCATTACTTGTGTTCTGCTTGACATCAGCACGAATTTCAATTTCCATTTAGCTCATCGGGAGGGTTTCGGAGAAACTGCGGGGGAAGAAACGCTTCGCGCGAATGTGATTTAAGGGTTCGGGTTCGGCAGAGCAGTGAAAAGACAAATTTGTTTGTATAAGGTAATGAAGAATACATGAATACGGTGACTCTAATTCGCATTTTAATCGCCATGAGCGGAGTGGCGAATCAAAGTCGTAAGTGCATGTTTAGCGAGCTGATCGTATTCCTATTTAAGTTTTCAAATGACAAAAATATATATGGTGTCTGGAGTTAATGTTTGGTTAAATGTACGCTCTGCTGACATGCTGGATAATGGATGTTTGTGTGCGCGGGTGAAGAAGTGGGTCCAACTAAGCGTTACTGAGTCAAATCAGGTTTTAAAAGTCTTTCCCAAAGGCTCCACCTGTTCCAAGGTCTTAACTGTAACAAATGGAGGGCATTGGGTGTCAAAAAAGGAACTCACACCCAAAGCAACAAGGCCACACACACACACACACGCACGCACGCACGCACGCACACGCACACACATACGCACACACGCACGGACCTCTGGAGGAGCGGAAGTGTTTGCTAGGGGCGGTGAATCCGCGGGTCCCGTGGACGTTGACTGCAGCCACTCTGAACTGGTACCATCTGCTGGCTCTGATGTCGGCCAGTTGGACGCGTTCCTCCGCGGTCTGAGGGACAGATGGGGAGAGAGCAAGCCACAGGGGTCAGGGTTCGCTCGGGGTCGCGGCCCCCATGTGAGTTTGCCGCCACATCAGTCATCCGTGTGTTTCTCTTTGCCAAACTTTCAAAGACACTGAGACTGCAAGGAATGTGCAACCGTGTGCAACGGTCTGTCAGCGCAGAGCAGAACCTCCACAGCTGTAGCGTTGTGGCGCGCTGTCACATGCGAGGCTGAAATTTCATACAATGACACAAATACCAAAAGACCCGCCCACTGTAATTTGCTGAGATCTCGAGACAAACTTTTTTTTAATAATGTTGGATAACAGGCTTCTCAAGAATTGCGTGCAGTATACGGTGTGTGTGTGTGTGTAGGGCGGGACACACTACCTGGGCCACGGTCTGCCACTCCGTGGCGTCATCCTCGCTGGGATGGATGCCGTAGTTCCAGCGACGCTGCACCACGTACAGGACCGGCTCCACGGAGATGTTGAACTTGGAGGACCAGCGGATCTCCAGCTGACCCGAAGGCTGCTCCAAAAACACCAGTTCCTTCCTGGGCTTCAAGGGGACGCCTTAGATGACAAACAGGTAAGACCTTAACATCACCAGTGTGTGAAACATTTCGGCTAAACTCCAACATGGAAATTCTTACTTTCCTAACATCTTGGTGAAACAGAAATAAATGACGCCGACGGTGTTGGACAGACACGAGACATGACATCACCGCATCAGATGGACTACGTGCTGTGGGTCAACAGCACAGTCTTTCTACTGTGACAGATTTTGATGGTCTCTGGCTAAGAAGACGGTGTTTTAGTAGCTGTGCTTCTTAGTGATGATATAGATAGTTAGCATCTAGGTATGTGAAATGGCGCACCCTAACTGCCTCTTTATTCCTCCCTCACACACGCGTGTACACAACACACAGGTACTGATGCACACGCGTACATGTACAGTACATGTGAACCGCATCGCTTTTCACATTCAGTCCATTCAAACTCTGTGGCCATGTGCAATAAATTAGAGATTTATTAAGTGCAGGACTGAACCAAATGTACAGCCAGGACAGATTGACTCTCTCTGTTGGATTTATTACAGTTGAGACACAGTGAGTTGTTGATTGAGCGGCGGGCACAGTGATAATGAGATGGAGATTGGAAAAGCAAGTTTGGAAGTACAGGAGAAGGCTGAATACATCCAACGGTTCTTAATAAATCACCTAGCACTTCAGATCATTATGTAGAACCCCTGTCATTGAGGAACGGCGCACCGCTGCTCTCGGCATTTGTAAACAGCACAAACACAGGCTCAAGGCTACCTCTGCACGTCTGACGACGGCCTAACAAAGAGTGCGTTTTGCATGCAGGGCATGTGATCCGGTTATATCTCGATTTTCTCTTCATACAGGGTAAGTAAAAATGATTGATTGATGCTCATAAACTCTTGGAAGATCGAGGAGGGTCCCGTTGCCACACGCATATGGAGTCAGTATTCTGTTTTGTCCCACAGATAACAGCTCTCTGCACAGCAACAGCTGGGGGTCATTGTGCTGTGGTTTCACAGCTCCGCAGCTTGAGTGTGTGTGTGTGTGCGTGTGTGTGTGTGCATGCATGTGTGTGTGTGTGTGTGTCGCATCTCCTGCGCAATGAGAAACACGAACAGTACCGCAGCATTCTTCTCCTCCCTGTGCCTTAACTCATGTCTCCACAAACTCACACAAGCACTCCTGCAAAGCACACACCAGACACATTATACTACACACACACACACACACACACACACACACACACAGAGAAATGTACACGTCACTTCTCCCTTCCACAACGTGTAGGAGGGTAACCCGTAGGCCCTCTGTCAGCTTGCTCTTTCCAAAGATAACAACTGGGTCAGGTTTGGTCCAAGAATCATAGAGCGTTCATTTTTCAATGGCCACACACTCTCTCCCCTCTCTCCCCTCGCTCCCCCGAAGCCATGACGCAACGCCTGCCGAACCAACGATCAAGGGAGAAGCGTCCATTCATGTCTTACTCATTCCAACAATTACCCTCTAGCATTATAATTCTCAATACTCACGCACATACTATCATAATCACTGCTCTAATTACAGGGGTTGCGAAAAAAGAAACACTTCAGTTTCACAATAGCGCTTCCACATGAAGCCCGTAAAAAAAAAAAACGCGGGACAGTTGACGGACGGGCTCACTTGACTGGTTCGTTCTGGCACCGCGAATATCCAACTCCTCTCGCAGCGACTGGCAGTGCGCTTCTTTCATCCTGCCATCCACACATCTCATATACTTTGCTATCCTCAAACCCCCCACACACACACACACACACACACTCCCCCCGACCTCCTCCTCCTCCCCCCCTACTCTTTCCTGTCTGTCTCCAGTGCACAGTATGGTGTAAGGCTGCCCGGTTCTTTTGATCACGGAACGAGCGGGGATCCATCGCAGGCGTTGTGTTGTGTCTTTCCGACGACGTACGGATGTGGAGAACGGGCGAGAGAGAGAGAGAGAGAGAGAGAGAGAGAGAGAGAGAGAGCGGGAGAAAAAATACTAGAGAGAAACTAAATAAAACCAGTAGAGAAGCCGCGTAAACGGTCTCTTTGGAATATCTTCGAAAAAACACCAGATATTCATGCAGAGTAGCATCCAGCGTAGCGCTAATCAAAGAGCACATAATTGGGACTCTCAAACTCCAGAAAGTCTCATTAATTCTGCACAAATCTGCAACAACCATCTTCGATATGCTTGCAGTCTTTTTTTTGCGAGGCGCGGCCCTGCCGACGTTTCTTTGACAAAAGAAGTTACAGAATAGGGGATGATGGGTAATAGCGGCGGGCTGTGCTGGAGTGTTCGGTATAGATGGAACAAAAGCCCGGCGGGGCGCCGCCATCTCTCTCTGTGTTCAAAGGTCACAGAGAGCCCAGGGAGAGCGCCGTCTTCTGCTCAGCCTCCTCTGTCAGGGACAAACACGTACGCTAGGGACCTTAACCTGTGCTTGCACACACACACACACACACACACACACACACACACAAACACATCTGAGAGTGATCTCAGCAGGGGAAACGCTCCATTTCGCCCCACTCGTGTTGGCTAATGGCTTCCAGCATTATGGATTATCATCCTGAACACACATAGAAGCAATTACGCTCTCCAAACCATAAGCACCTAATTAGACCTTTAACACTGAAGACTAGGGCAGGAATTCTATCAGGACTTTCACCAGACTGCTAAATGGAGTTACGTGTAAATCGAATACCAACAGCAATCCCTTGGTGAACCCGAGTCTGTTTGATGCAAAGGTCTCCGGGTAAGATGAATGGTTTTCATTGACTAAATCCCCGTATTGACCTATTCAAGGCTATGCACCCTTTCATCTTTTGTCCATCAATACGTGTTCGTCTCCCGGTTATGACACCCGCACCAGCGCCCTCCTCCCTAAAGTCTATGAAAACACGAACGGATTCTCCAACTAGTTGCAGAAGTACACCGCTTACGTACAGTAAGCACACAGACGCAAACACACGCGCGCGCGCGGTCCGCTTCAAAGCAACGCGGCCACGTCACTGCAGTTGTTCAAAGCTGAATTCAGAGTACGTTCCAAATCTCCTTTCGCCTTATTATGTCTCAAGGCAGCCAGCAGTTATGTGCTGATAGTATATACAGTGGAGTTCCAACTTCCATCTCCAAGTGCAGAGACTTTAAGTCTTCACTTACACACTGGCTCGGTAGCCTGGGAACATCAGGCTGCCTCGGGCAACGCTATTATGAACAGTTTTACTAGAGCAGGTTCCTGGGTACATCTGTGACTGTGAAACTGTCTAGCATATTGAGAACAATTTGACACTGAGGACGCATTGTAATTTACAGCAGACAGTATGAGGAATGCGTGGATGAACTTCAAAGAGAAAATAATGACATCAAAATAAAGATTTCAGATAAGACTTTCATAATAGGTTGGTGTCTAAAATTATTGCAATCTACAATCCACGGTTGGGGTTAATATGACTTTATTTTTTTCTCTATCCTAAAACAAGGACCTTAATTTAGGTAAGGCTAAATTGTTTTTCCAAATCATTTATACACTTATTATCATTAAAGTGATAATCTGTAACTTGCCAGCCATAGCCATTGAGTGTTTAAACAACAATTCCCAGAGTTCAGTTTGCAATCACTCTCTGTCCATGCTGACGGCTTTTTTCTTTTTCGCTTTCCTTCCTCTGATCAATGCACTTGTTAGTTAGTTGCAGGCTCAGTTTGTGAAGATTTATTCAGTTGTTCATCCATCGTGTCTCTTGTGTTTACCTACTCCCAACGTCCTTTTAACGTAAAATAAGTCACTTCCTGTGCACAGAAATGATTTTTCATTCAGTATAACGTGAGTAATTCATCGGACAGGACTGGGTTGAATCGTCATTGTGAGTACGATTGATATGAGTGATAGCAACAAAATTAGGATTCTTAAACATGAAAAAGTTACAGATTACATCTTTAAATACAAATATAGTGGTTTTAGTGCATTAATATGTGACAATTATAAATATTCAACAAAGGATGTTTCAAAATTATTCTAAAATAGTCATTAGTCATTATTAGTCACAGTAGACTAATACAGGAAGTAGTAGTAGAGAATTTTGCTGTAGAGAATTTTGGATGGCAGTACACTTTCATCGTCGTTCAATCAGGCGGGAGTTGCCTAGGTAACTAGCCTGCAGCATTACCTTTGTAGAGGTTCTTGGGCAGCTGGCAGGTGTGGCCGCAGCCATTGGAGCAGCACTTTTTGACGGCTGAACACTCTGCGTCCTCCTCGCAGCTCTCCACGCAGGCCGCCGCGAAGCCGCTGGCCTTCTCCGGGGCGGGGCAGTCACCCTGCTTCACTCCCTCCACCGACTTCAGGAACTCGCAGCTTGTCAAACACTCGTAGTGCTTCTTGGGGAACAGGGGCTGAGGGCGGGAGGAGGATGAGCAGGAGGAGGGCAAGAGGAAAAATATATGTCAGATCACTTCAGCCTGCCGGGTTTCAAGCGGGCAGGTCTGTCAACTGAAAGGGATGGTTATGGTTACATTTCAGCTTATGACTCACTGGAGCGGAGAGTAAATTAAACAGCTATGATTCAGCGCTACAAAGAGAGCCATTACTCTACCGAAGGAAAAAAAAAAAGGAGGCAATTCACACTCCTCTCAACGTTCCTCGGCTCAAACACTCGAGTCTGAGGAAAACCGCGGTATCGGTGGTGGTTGGCGGCGGTGGCGACATACCTCGCATAAATCCTGGCACTGATTTTCCTTCAGGTCCCAGGATTCCTTGCAGGGCTCCAGGCACTGTGAAAAGGAGAAGGGTGTCAGTTCTTCAAAGAAAAACCGGCCCACATCAAACGGCCGCTGCTCCAGAGATGGGGCTCTCTGTGCTCTCACGCTGCCTGCCTGACAGGCATCTCACTCAGCCACTTCCCCTTTGCACATTCACCACAATAACCAGTCACACCTCTTTGTTACGGATGCCCTGCATACCTTCAAAGAACATAAACGATCCCTCACAAAAGCAGGCGCGGGCCAAAGGGGTTGTTCATTGTGAACGGAGCAAAACACACATTGCCCGGACTCTGGAAATCTACTGGTCCTTGGGTTTTGTCCTCCCTACTCCTCCTCCCCCTCCTCCTTCTCCTCCTGCTGTTCATGCCTGGGCCTGATACAGACTGGCACTGGCATCAAACTCTCCCTTCTCTCTCTGTACCACGTTGAGTAAAGAGCGCTTTAATAGATGATACACCCAGTTAAATATTCTTGGGATTCCCTTTTGAAACAGGTGGAACTTATTTTCTGGAAGCCTGACGCAGGCACAGGATGAAAGCGAAGCCTCACTGGGAGCGTAGCTCAAAGTCATTTAGCTGAACCTAAAGGATGGTAAAAATTGAAAATGAAAATATACCAATCCGTTCGTATTCCTCCCGCTGTAAATATAACAAGTCACCCTCGACAAGTCAAATTCAATAAAGCCTAATGTAATGTAACAAAAGTTCATGCGTGTCCAATAGAATCAGACAGATGCCACCGTGGTAAAAGGGCGTGCGTTTGGACGGGATGGAGAGA
>OMKK01022354.1:3446-14323 GCA_900302305.1 Polymixia japonica
GGGGTGCAGCGAAAGGGAAACCTGGAACCGGCGGAGGGCTGGTGGCGAGGGGTGTGGCGCGGCGTACGGGGGCCACTTAGAATGAAGAAGCTTTGTCTCCGACGCTTTACTGCACATTAAGCGTGATAGCCACCCAAATTAGAGCATCACGTCGCAATCACCTTCACACGGATCAGCGCGCCTCGCTGAGGAATGACGCGCGGGTCGTCACTGCAGACCTTTCTACCTGGTCGCAACAAGAAGCCGGAGACATCCTACCTGATCGCAACATTAGAAAAGGCCCGCATCAAATAACACAGGTTTTAGTGTTACTCATAATTTAAAGATACAGGGGTAGATTTTCATCGTTCCCCCAGAACAGCGTCTGAATACTGCAAAGCTTTACTTGTTCCTCTCGGATACAAAAAATAAAAAAGATGCTTTTATGGGTTTTGTGTGTGTGTGTGTGTGTGTGTGTGTGTGTGTGTGCGCACATTTATTTGTTTGTTGTTCTTTGGTGTTGTTGAACAAGCTGCGCAACATTGATGAGGCCCACTGCAGCAATCCCTTCCCATGACTCCTCGCCACAGCTGCACAGTAGCTCCCTTGACACTCATTTCGGGTAATGTGCTGCACGATGTCCAACCTCTGCCATTGGCAATACCCTCTGGAACTAATTTGCACTATAAAGTTACCACTACTGCACAGACTATGCTGAGTGGTGAGATAGGTGCAGAAAATACCCTTGTACACATGAAAAAATGTCCTGTATATATAGTACTAAAATTATATTAGAATTGTGACTATATTTACACAAGAGGTCCCACTGAGATTATGAATCTCTTTTTCAAGAGAGACCTGTCTAGGAAAGCAGCATCATGACGTCTGAACATTAAAGTCACAGATAAATAACGCCCAATGATGAACATATACAAACAAAAATCAAATAACAGTGCAGCATCAAAATTCAAAAAGTGCCTAGGGGCGCGTAGAGCACCATAGTCCAATAACAATACATTAGGAACAAAGGCCGAGCCTGAAGAAACCCCGGCCAAACAAAGCAGAGACAGCCTCTCGTTGAGTCTGACATCTACACAAACTCACTTGCACCGGAACAAAATCCATATTTTCACCAATCCATATTTAGAATTTTAGCACACGCATAGGCTCTCTATATGCCTTGTGCCTGTTGACCAAGTAACAGCCTCTACATCTGTGTTTACCAAATACATTACAGGCAGAGCTCCCTGAGTGCCACTGCAGCTCTCCCAACCAACCCTACTGGCCCAGGTTTGTCAGCAGACAGGTCCAAGCTCCATAAAATAGCCTGCTGCTCTCTCCCTTTGCTGGGCTTAATGGTCCCAGGGGCTGAAAATTTACTAGTGACCTTTGCATTCCATTTGGAGTGTTAAAGCCTTTTTTGCTAGGAAAATTCCACTGCCCTAGACATAGCTATGCAGCACTTTTTTGTGTGTGCGTGCGTGTGTGTGCATGTGTGTGCATGTGTGCGCGTGTGTGTGCACGTGCGTGTGTGTGTGTGTGTTTCTATGTGTGTTTTGACTCAGGCAACGATTGGGGATACATTTCAGAATGCATATCAGTTAATTTGCCTAACAGAAAACTTTTAAAAGCCACTCAAACACGGGGGAACTGTAGTTCATACAAATTAACATCAACAAAACCTACTAAACTCCTCTAAATTCACTAAATGAAAGATGGCCGATGCTGACTGAGGCAATGTGAAAAACAAAACAACAATGAAGTTGTAATTCCTACTTAGCTAACAGGGCAGGGTACAATAGCAAAGCAAAACAAGAAGCAGGGTGTTCCGGCTTGTGCAGGCTGAGGTGAGGATCTGTTTGACAGATCACAATCAAAACAGAGAGAGAGGGAAAGCTTTCAGACAATCACCATTATACTATATCTTACGATACAGTGTGGTAATTCGACTTTTTCTTTAAGGAAAGGTTTAGGGTTTAGATTTAGGTTATGGACAGGGTATGTGCTTAGCCATGGCAAATCTTTGTAAAGGTTTTTAGGTGTGTTTCTGTTGCGAGTGTTGTATGTGTGTGGCAGAGAGAGTAAGAGACATAGAGATGGAGAGAGAGAAATATGATGATAAGAGAGGAACAGGAAAACCTATACGGCCACTTATTGCTGTTGCATTTGTTCCCCAGATTGCAGTAAGATCATTATTGTTGTAGTGATACCATCATCTCAGGAAATAAATTATTGATACCCTCTAAAGAAATTAATATGGAAACATAGCGACAGAGTAAGACATGTAGTTGCAGTCAGTCAACAAGACAATAATCCATGTGCCTCCAAAGGACGCATAACGTTTCTTGCGGAGAAGGAACGTTATGAGTTGTTGTAATGTGAAGTGTTTGTCTTGTAAATGGCTTGTATAAAAATGGAATAAGACTTCTACGTTGTTACTATGTCAAACAGCACCATCTGTTGGATGACTGCAGCAAGTGCCATTTAATCATTTTCTTCCAACAAAGAAAATGGGAAAAAAGCTTAAAATGGATCACAGCTCGAGAGAGAGGCCACATCTAATGACAAGTGATACTCGTGAAATCGGGGCTTTCATTGTTCCCCCGGGATACCGGGAAGTTTTAGCTTTTCTTCCCTGATATAAGGACATGATTAGAAGGATTGTTTATATATTTTTTATTCATAATAAAAGGTTTCTGCTCCCTCCCCCACATTTAATATCTTAGGATGACAGCTAAACAAAGCATGGGTCAGTGCTAAATAACCTACTCAATTCCACCAAACTTTAAAATAACAGCCAATTGCCAGTCATTAAAACATTTAAGTAGTTTATTAAAGGTTGATACTATAGACATTTTTGGAACAAAATCTTTAAATTCACACAAGAAATATGTGAAAGGTAAACTGTCTTATTCTGATCACAGATTAAAGTAGTGGGAAAAAAAAGAAAAAAAAGAAATATGAAGGATGAAATGCGAGGGTAAATTAAGTAGAAAAAAAATATTTTCCTAAAATGAAGTGACACAAAATGTACAACCATAATCTATTTGACCTGAACAGACATAACTATATACAGTGTTTGAGTGGCTATACTGGCTCAACAGATTCTGTCCTGCAGTTCCTCTTTTCTTTAAAGCAACCATTATGAGGGAAGAATGTCACAGCCTTCATGCTCATTGCTGAATACGTGAAAATCACACTAACATTAGACAGACTCTATACACACTTCAATTTGGTCCTTAGTGCCTGCTGTAGCTTTAACTGAAAAGCAAAACCGTTCTCATGAAACAGAATTGACGCTTGGCTGCGGGGTGGCAACAAAGTACCAGAATATTTTCATAGCTAGTTGATCCCACAATATTAACATTGTACATCACAATAAAAACAAGATATGAATGAAGATCCGGTCCAATACTGGCTTCAGATCCCTTTAATTCTTTAATGTAACCTTGCGATGATAAAAAGGACAAATACTCCAGTGGCAGAGTGGAATTCACCACTTAACACTGTAAAAATCTATCAAACTATAACTAACCAATAAAACAGTCAAAACTGCAGGGCTGTAACTGTCACCGTCAGCCCCTAGAGCCATTAAGAAACCCAATCTAAAGAGTGTTACACCTTTTTGCCACAAGGTGGCAGGCTCAAATGACTTGTGATGAAGAGTGCTGGTTTGATTTTCTCCTGGAATTACAGTAACATGAAGATTGTCTAACATCTCAACACAAAAATGACTGGTCCAATGGTACCACAGTTGCAGCTAAAAAACAATATTAAAAAAAAAAAGTTACAAAACTAGTAACAAATCTGTAATTCAGATCTGAAAAAAAAAATCAGTTTATTATGCATATTTCTGATCTCATGATAGATAAAAACGACAGAAACTTTAACGTGGTAATATTTGAGCAACACAATGGCTCAAAGAGACAGCCACACAAGAAAGGAGTGACAAGTAAAAGGATAGATGGTGCTTTTTTTTTTCTTTTTTTTTATAAACGAACAAGAATAAAAATTGTCATACTACACAATAACAAATAAAATTGGCAGAATTCCTTTGCAAGATAATTAAAGCCAAGTATACAGGATAAACTGACAAATACAAAATTGTGAAGTATAGGGCTATCTTTAAAAGTTCAAAAGAAAGTGACATGATTATGCAGCCAGGAAACTGTCTCTCTTTGTAACCCTCAATGACTCTGAGGCCTATACCTGTCTTGAAAATGAACACATGATTTCTCAACTATTTCCAACTACAACATGGTCTGGGCATTGTGATGCTGCCTTTGTACACACTCATAGTTGACACAGCAATAACCCATGCTGGCTATCTGCGAAAACTACATTCCAAGTTATGGCTACCTGTGCTTGTGAACACACAACAATACACCTTACTGACACAATCATATCCCACAAGCATTTAAACCTAGCAAAAGACATTAAAAGTTAAAAAAAGGGATAAAAAGCAAGAACAGCACAAACCCTCCCCAGTAGCATACCACCCAGGTCCACCACATCTTCTCCCAGTCACGTTGGATCCTCCTTAGTATTTTGGGCTCTTGTCTATACATGGGGCATGGATGGAGGTATAATGAAGTGTCCTCCTTTTCCGTGTGCAGTTGGACATGGTCAAGAAAAGAATGGGAGGTTTGGATGTGAAAAATGTCACAAGTTTGTCCCTGCAGTGGAGAAGGTCAGTTTTCCTCCTGAGGTCACGCACTCACACACTCACAGCATCCTTCTCCTTCTTGTCACTGTCTTCATGCCAAGTGAGACGCTCCTCATAGAATGCTATGACAATCTGTGGGCACTTATGATTGGCTTCCTTGGCAAGCACAAGATCTGCCTCGTCAGAGTCCTTCCTGCAAAAGACAAGCGCAGAGATAGTGCATCAGTAAAAATCTGAAAATTAGATATCATTGCTTTGTCAGCAAATGAAAACAAGAAATAGAAAATCAACATACTGTAGTTCATACAAATTAACATCACCCAAACCTACCACTTCATAAGGAACATTAGGTCTCCACATGAATCAGTGGCTCCAATGATCTTCTCTGGTTCAAGTCCTCTCTCAAAGCCACGTGCAACAAGGATGTCCTCCTGAAAGACAACAGGGGAGGCAAAACATTCATACAGCAAAACAAAAGGTTCTGGCCCAAAACAAAATATTTCACAAAGAAAGACTGACTAATCATTGAAAGGCTGCTGAATGCTGTTTTCAAATGTGTGAAAGAGCATTTAAGAACAATGCCTTAATGGCACGAGACGAGTATCAGCAGGTCATTATCATAAAAATACAGAGTTCTTCCCAAGACCTAAACTATTGTTTTACCCAAGAGTGACAAAACTGTGTTTAAGTTCCAACTGTGTAGCACAAATAGCTAGAAAAGTGTCCACTTAGCGATCAAGAATTATTTTCCGTTATCAGCCCCACAGAAATCCTCTCTGCACTGTAAACTTTCATTATGATTTTTACAGGAGAATATTTAACATGAAATTTCCTTTCTGCCAAGCCAAAACAGGACATCACTCTGCCAAACAAAAGAACTCGGGCTGAACGTGCCTCAACTGTGAGCAATATACACTAACCCTTTACTACATCAAACTCTGTTGCTTACATCTTTTTTCTTTTTGGGCTTACTACCCCCCTCTTCATCATCAGAATTTTTCTTCTTTGAGCTAGTGATGTCTTTGGAGCGTCCTAAGGAGCCTGTGCTGGATTTGCCAACCCCACTGGTAGGTGTGGAGCTTCCGTTGTTGCTTTTCTTGTAGGTCTTCATAAACTCTGCAATTAACTCAGGGCAGCCAAGATTCTTCTCCGGCTCCCACGTGTTGTGCTTACTGTTAGGGATCACAGTGCAGTAACATTCAAGTCAAAACACTAACAGATAAAGAAAACAAGTATGTTGATAACACAGATGATCAATTACTGTTAATTAAATGGGGTGGATGGTGGGGGTGGGTCAGAATAGCCAACCAATCAATAACGATCATAAACTTTATTTATATAGCACCTTTCAAAACAAAGTTAAAAGGTGCTTTAGAGAAACAGATAAATCAACATTTATCTCAAATGTTTACATGAGTAAGATTTTGCACTATTTTGCTGTTATGTAATTTAATTAATTCATTTTAAGCATTGACATAATACTCCCATAACATTTTTATTGTGCAACAGTGCTGATGCTGTGTTTCTTATACCAAGAGCAGAACAGTACTGTCTTTTGGATGTATAAATGTTGAATATTTTCCATCTTTCAAAATGCAAATGTTATTTGATAATTGTCTTTCCTTTGTAGAGCTAGAAAGTCCCCTCACTCACAGGTCATTGTGGGACGTTTGTGTTGTCTTATTCTGTATAGATTGTACTTTATTAATCCCCTTGGGGAAATTATATTGTACTTTTTTCAAACAAAAAATGTTTATGATCAGTTCATTCTTTTTATTCATTCTGTTTTCATGGTTAAAATTGCAAGACATTTTTACTAGTATGTATGCATGTATGTATATTAAGTTGTTGGCATTTTGTATAAACTGATTAATCGATTCGCAGGTCGTTCGACCCCCACTAATTAGTCGACGCCTGAAAAAGACTTTTGCACATCTCTAGTAAATAAGATGGGCTAGTATAGTAAAATAACCGACTTACTCTGAATATCCTTTCCACTTCAGGAAGAACTCAACTCTGCCTTTCATTACTCTTCTGTCCAGCACTTTCTCCACAACATACTCTTCCTCTTCGGAGGACGAAGAGTTGTCTTCACGAGACTTCTTGCCCATAGCAACGCGTTAGCTGCTGTCTCAAGCTAAACAACGACCCTGGAAGTAGAAAACCCGTAACGTTAAGATAAAAACATTGTCTCGTCACCAACCGAGAAACACTGTATCGTTATATGGGTTCGTATAGCTATGTTAACGTTAGCTAACGCTAGCCAGCATTTCAATTAAAGCATCCTTGTTGGTTATGTTTAAACTAGAAAGCGCACTGTGCGTAGCTAGCCAACGCTCGCTAATCAGCATCACAGGAAATCAGCTAGTCGGTCGCTTATAAGCGGTAGTCAACATACGAACATTGTCTTACATACTAACAACACAACGAAGAGGTGCGAAAAGCGACGGGGGAATAAAACGTTGTGCTACACGGTTAGCTATTGCCTTAAGCTAATCCCGGGACACGGAGTGTCTATTGAATCAGGTAGTGTTAGCGGTAGCTGTTAGCTGTAGTGTTAGCTGTTAGCTTAAACAGCTAATGAGTGTGCTAGCAGAGCGAGGACAACCACCGCTCGAGATGCTCGCAACCGCGTGCGACGTTAGCGAGTCGACGTACGTCATTAAACCTTTCTTACCGTTTCGGTGCAGATAAACCGTTTCGTGGGGTATCGACGCCGCCCGTAAGATGTGGTAGATCGGTAATCTGCTCCAGCAAATTTTGAGATAGCTTCTCGTCGAAAACCACGAAAAGCCCCTGTGCGCTTGCTCGTGCGTAAAAGCGCGCGTTTACTGCGCACAATGAACGGGAACGCCCCTAGCGCGAGTCAGCTGACCCAGACGTGTGCTGCTCTCAGAGCTCAGGAGCAGTTCTGGTTGTGGGATTTTAGCACAACATATAGTGTGGCCGTGTTCATGTGAATAGTAGTAGAGGATATATGCATTATTGTTTGTTGCAAGTCGTACCCCTTATTAAAAAAAGCCCAGTTCAGAATGTGTCCCTCTGTCTCTGTAGAACATGCATTATAACCAGTGCACGTCTCTCAATGTACTTATGTTTTTGCTTCCTTGTTTGTGGTATCTAACAGTGACTGATGGTGATGATGGCTTTAATTTATATAGCGCTTTTCAAGGTACCCAAAGTCGCTTTACACACACACACACACACACACAGTCACATAGTGAGGCAGAAGCGGCGACATACACGTCAGCGTCCTCTCGTGATCCGGAAGATCCACACCAACAAATGTATGGGAATCATCATACTTTGCAATCGTTCATTGATAACAAAATAACGGTTGTTGTTTTTTGTTTTTTTGTTCTCAGTCGTGATTTACACGCCTGTCGTTGGTATTGTTCTACTATTGGGCGTTGGTTGTGATTGAAAGCATCTCGGCCAAACATATTTTCGTGAAAGATGACGACAGAGGCCGCGGGAACCGGTGACCAATTGCGACGCGACAGAGGCGGACCCTTTCCTATTTAATCTACTCCTACATACAAGACGAAGAAGAAGAGGCTCGTCTGTCGCAGATTTTTTCTCCACCGTAAAGTCACGCAGCCTCAAAGGGTTCCGCTGCAAGATGTCGAAGGACGTGAGTGTTGTTTTCTTAAATATTTTTTTTATCAGTTTCTCAAGCGTCGCAGTCGTTTTAAAATAGACTAGTCTACAGCTGATGTGAACACTTACTGTGTAGCGTGGCAAAGCTGTTCTCGTTAGAGATGCCGCATTTGGCGAGCTTGACGGTGCCGCCATTTTACAGAAACTAGGCCTCATGGCCTTTTGTTCATATGGCGATCTATTAAGGGCCATGCATTGCTCTCATTTTACATAATCTGTGGTGGTCAAATACAAAATATTACTTAACATCCCTGATGTAACTAACCGTAATGCAATGGCCTGAAGCGCGATTTATTTTGCATCTTTAAAGAAAGAATTGTATTTGGCTAAACCAGTAATGGCGGCGGTGTCGCTTTCTCGACCCTATAGTGGGCTTTACCACGCAGGGGCCGTGATTATTGCGATACCATCCAAATTGTGTTATATATGAAATTATTTGTATGCAATCGAATATACGGAATAGGATGAAATGTAAACAGATTTAACATATCCTCACAAAGAATCATGCATTGTTCATTGTTTAGGCCCCACGTGAACCGGAGCAGCTCCGCAAGCTGTTTATTGGAGGACTGAGCTTTGAGACCACAGACGAAAGCTTGCGGGCTCATTTTGAACAATGGGGATCTCTTACAGATTGTGTGGTAAATGCATTGAATTTTGAGTTGTTTTCTTATAAAAACTGATTCATTCCAAGTAGATTTTGTTTGCTAAATTCAATACAATTCACCACGTCTTCTGCATGCAATGAAATGGGTGTTAATTTGAGCTTTGTTCTACAGGTTATGAGGGATTCTACTAACAAAAGGTCCAGAGGCTTTGGTTTTGTTACCTACTCAACAGTGCAAGAAGTCGATGCTGCAATGGATGCCCGTCCTCATAAGGTTGATGGAAGACTGGTAGAACCCAAGAGGGCAGTTTCAAGAGAGGTTAGTTTACTTGATGGCGTGTAATTTGAATGAGTGTCTATTTTGCACGTAAAGAAAATACAAGCCTAATTGTAATCTAGTTCTAATCAAAGTGCACTTTGTCTTAGGACTCAAACCGGCCCGGTGCCCATGTAACGGTGAAAAAGATCTTTGTTGGAGGCATCAAGGAAGACACAGAAGAGTCACACTTACGAGAGTATTTTGAACAGTTTGGCAAAATTGAGGTCATTGATATTATGACTGATCGTAGCAGTGGCAAGAAACGTGGCTTTGCTTTTGTGACCTTCGATGATCATGACTCGGTGGACAGGATTGTCAGTAAGTGGACTGTAAAATTGTTTAGTCATTCGTCTGATAATTGACCTGGAAAATGAACTCAATTTGAATGTTAACAATGACGTATTGTCTGCTTATAGTCCAGAAATACCACACGCTCAACGGCCACAATTGTGAAGTGAGGAAGGCCCTCTCAAGACAGGAAATGCAGAATTCATCAATTGGTACGAGAAGTATAGTATCCATTTACAGCATTCAGGACACACATTGTGACTTTTCCGGGCTAACGTTTTTTTCCCCTTCAGGTCGTGGTGGTGGTGGCGGCGGCGGTGGTGGTTATGGCGGCGGTAGTTACAACAGAGGTGGCGGAGGTAATGATTTTGGCCGTGATGGATACTTCGGTGGCCGCGGTATGTGGTTTTAGAACCACTCTTGGAACCATTCTACTTAATCATGTATTGTTATGGTTGTTGACGAGCTGCATTAAGTGACGCCCACTTTGCCCGTTTTAGGTGGCAGAGGCGGAGGATATGGAGGTGGAGACGGTTACAATAATGGTTATGGCGGAGGAGATGGTAAGTAAGCCTGACTATAATTTTGTATTTTGTCAGTAAAGGCCGCTGCCCACTGTACTCATTGTACTTTCATTATAGGTGGTTATGGTGGAGGACCTGGTGGTTATGGTGGTGGTAACCGCGGCTATGGAGGCGGACAGGGTTATGGCAACCAGGGTGGCGGTGGAGGCTATGGAGGAAATGGTTATGATAGCTACAACAACGGGAATGGAAACTTCGGAGGTGGTAAGTGCATTAGCTTACCTCTGTTCTATTGTCCCGTTGTAGGCTCTGCAAATTTGGTATACAGATGTTGTCTACTTTCAGGTAACTTCGGCGGCGGCGGAGGTGGTGGAGGTGGCGGCAGCGGCAGCAACTACAATGACTTTGGAAACTACAACAACCAGGCTTCAAGCTATGGCCCGATGAAAGGAAACAACTTTGGCGGTGGCGGCGGCGGTGGTGGTAGAAACAGTGGCCCCTATGGCGGTAGGTGTTGTAGGGTGGAGATGTTGAGTTTTTGTTGTGGTTTTGTGGTGAAACTTGTGTTTTAAGTCTAGTGACAATTGTTTTTTTTTGGTTTTGTTTATTTGGATCTTCAGGTGGCTATGGAGGTGGCTCAAGCGGCGGTGGTGGTGGCGGCAGTGGAGGATACGGAGGTGGCTCTGGACGACGATTCTAAAAGTTGGAAGAGGTGAGCACTAGTAAGCATGCCTGAAGTCTCTGTGGTCAAGTGCATCAAACCAGAGTTGACTAGTTGTAGGGACTCATTCAAACTTGTAGATCCCAAGTATTTAAAAAAAAAAAAAAAAAAAT
>OMKK01022354.1:14343-56682 GCA_900302305.1 Polymixia japonica
CTCTCTGGATCTCAGGTCGTACATAGCAAGTGCACAGTTTAACAATGTTGTTCCATATTGTTCAACAGGTCTGAGTACTTAGGAGAGGAGAGCAAGGAGAGGAGAGCAAGCGAAGCGACAGGGCAGCTGCAGGTTAACATCCTAGATCTGCTCAGCCAAACAGTTGTGGCAGGTTACAGCTGCTACAAGAAGAGATGTACATTAGAGAATCATGGAGGGGCTTCATTTAAACTTTTCTGTGTTGTCAACAAGGATTATTTTATATTGTGTTTCTGGAAAGAAAGCATTCCAATGAGGTTTTATGTAGATTTTCTTTGCATCTGGTTTTATTTTTTGTGTAACTGCAACCAATCAAGTTGAAATAAACCACCTTTCAGTTTTTTTTTAAATGTTCAGTGTTGCTAGCCTCTTTTAGGGGATTGGGAGAGGGAGGGTTCACTTGAGTGCTCTAGGTGGGCCCTCTACCCCACATGGTGGGGTAGACGGCCATGTTGTTGTAGCTTATGTGTGAGAGGAGTTTGTATGTTCCTGTGTCGGAGATGAATGAGGTAAATTTGTGGAACAGTCGATAGCGGTTGAATGGGGAAGGATGAACTCGCTTGGTGAAGTCAATGATCTGCCGCAGTACATGGTATAATACTGATTGAGTGGTGCGCAAACGCATTCATCATAAAGAGCTGGCAGACTTCAACCAGTTGTTTGGAAAGAGCTTCCGGAGGAGGCTAGCTTGCATGCAAAAGTCTTGAGGCTAGCCATGGAGGCCAGCTGAGGGAGAGAAGTAGCAAAACCATCGCCAGGAGCAGTGAAGCAGGGGAGAGTGAGAACAGAAGGCTGAGGCTAGCATGCAGCAGCTACCAAAGGGCTTTAAAGCTGTCTGTAGGTAAGACCAGACTTCTCAACTACTGTTAGTTTCTTTTGCTACTATGTTCTGTAGCTGGTAGTAAGTTGTGTGTAGCCCAGTAACGACTTAAATTTGTGCAAACATTTATTACAAATGACACCAATGTTGACTGGTAAAACATGACTACTTGTGCACAGTGGGCTTACAAGATAATAATGCATGCTGCAAATGGTAATACAAGTGGTCAACACACTAACGCCTTCTCAAGGATTACTTGATGTCATGTTTATTTTGGATTTTCTCTACTTTCTAGGAAACTTGTCACAGGATCTTCATGATGGACTTGATTTCGGTCGCACTGGCTAAACCTTTTTATAAGGTAAAATCAATACATTTTCTTACACCTTTCATAATATTTTGTAAGGCATGGACTCTAATTTGACTGTTTATCTTTCATAGGTTGCCTGGACGGTTGCAGCGGCAGAAGTGCTTTTAACTGAAGACTGCTGTGCAGTTTTGTTTTTACTTTTTTTTTTACTTTTATAATAAAACATTTTGTATAATCCTTTATCTGATTTGACTTCCATACATATAAACATGCAAGTGTCCATTGATGTATGCATTGCAGATACTTATATCTGCATTACAAGTACTTGTGGTCAGCTGAACTCGTAGGTCCATGTAACAACTTGTAAAATAAGTTGGACTCCCAGACAACTCGTACTAGTTATATTTTATATGGTTATGATTTACATTTGGCACAACCCAGTATTCAACTTTGGCATTGCATGGGTTGTCCCCCTTTAGCATTGCTCCCTTCCTTGCATACCTGTGCGAGGGACCAGGTAAATTTTGCCATCTGGGGTCTGTTGTAGGGAGTACTCGTCTATTGAATACGTTTTACCATTTTCATCCCTCAAGTGAGAAAAAACATTGGCGTAGAGTTCTGTGAGCCGACATTTAACGACGGCTAAGCTGTGTTGGAACTCCAGCCTTTCCTGTGTGAGATGCTCTCGCTGGGCCTGTAGCTGGCTCAGCTCCCCTTCAAGGTGGACTATGTTCTCCAGCTTCCTCTTTCTGCAGTTTTGAGCAGCCACCTTGTTCTTACCCCTCCGCCTTATGTCCCTGATCAGAGCCAGCTGAGAATCATTCAGAGTGTACTGGGTCAGAAGCTCATTGAAATCATCCACTGGCAGGTTGATAATCTTATCCATAGGAAATGGGATCTTCAGAGCCATGGCTCGTCGTTCATCTCTACTCAATGCAGCCGGAGCAGGGCACGTATGCTTCACGTACAGACTCTGTTGGGAGCTCCCTCTGCTGGACGCCCCAGTGCCATTAATGTGTGGGTAATTATGAGTATTGGCTTGATCCTGCTGCTGTTTTAGTGACACGTGAGTTAGAGGGCTGGGTTGTGCATTAGGTAAGCTGGGTTGCGATGAGAAGTAAGAGGAATGTGCTCCTGAGTATGGGTCAAAGTGAGGTTGGCTCGGATAGTCCATTGAGTATTGGGTTTGCTCTCTCAAGCTGTCCAACTCCCTGTCACTAAAAGTGATGCATACATCTGCGTTCTGGTAGGCTGGTGTGACAGACATGGCATTATCTGGGGAGGCCAGAGGGGGACTAGAACCCAGAGACAAGCCAGAGTCTGACTCCAGATCATCCACTGAGCGTGGGTGTAATGTTTGTCCGTGAGCAGTCCATAGCATGTGTCGACCCTGAGAGAGACAAGTGTTGGTCTTCCTGTGCCTTTCACCAGTGCCTGACATGTTCATCTGCTCCTTAAGGCCAATGAGTAAGGGCTGTGTTGGAGGGGAGGTGGGCAGTATTCTAGGGTTGAGCTGAGATCCGGTATGCCCATACATTTCTTCTGCATTGCTGCCCAGACATTGGCAGGCTGGTACCACTTCAGGGAATGATCCCTCATAAGCTGCAGCAGGGTTAAGATCACAAGCAGTAGGAGCAGGCTGAGAATGGGAAGGAAGCATGGCATATCCTCCCATAGGGACCATGGTCTCAATGGAGTGGTATGGCATAGTCTCATAGGGGCCTTCGCCAGGGACTTCAAACTCCTGTTAAGAAAAAGAATATCTTAACTGTCTTGTGACTGACAGCCAGATTTGTGGACATGTCACAGAAGTGTCAAGAAAATAATTTTAGACAGTTATGCAATACCCGAGACTACTGAGTTAATTAGTGTTATGGGGTCTTATTCATAAGTTATCTGACCTGCCCCTGCCACAGAGCACAGTTCACCCCCACTTCAGCATGCCACCCATAGCTTATGCAGGGCTCTCATTGGCGTGCTCAGGTTTCACATGAAAACAGATGGCTATTGTGCTGTGCAGGGGGCTGCTGGTTACATACAGCACTTGCCCCCTCTCTCTCTGTCTCTTCATCCTGCCATCACTCAATCGGCTCATTGTTGCTCACCTGAGTGTGTTAGTTTTTAAACAATCAGTATTAGATGAAAAGCTTTTCTTTTTTTGTTTACCGGATGTCTTCAGTGCAGAAATTGTCCCTCTTATTTTACGAAAACCTTTTTTTTATTTTTCCGTGTTTCAAATTCTTTCCTCAAAATGTCATTGGTAAAAACAAATCCTGTTGTCTCTAAACAAATGAGTTACTTAGGCTTATTTGCAACCCAAAGGCCTACTAATACACTACTGTTAGTTAAAGATATGCACCTCCATGGTAATTCTACAAACGGTAATGTAGAATTATATATTCATATTATATACATATATATTTAAGATAAGTTACATTCATAAATAGATATATTTATAAGTGTGTCACATACAATATAGTAACTAGTTTGATCTCAACAGTACTTTGAATTATTCTTTTACAAAGGTGGGTTTCCACGTGTCACTTAGGAACAGCCTGTACCTGCAGCTCAGTGATGGCCATCAGCTCCTGCCAAGCCAAATCCATTTCTGTGTCTTGGGGGGTTCCATGAGACCGGGCTGCATGGAAATTGCTGGGCATGGACACTCCCCCGCATAGCCTGGCTGGGGTGGCTAATACCTTAGAATAAAGACAAGAAAATGTTTCACAATTGCACACTGTAGGAAAGCTATATAATGTTTCATTGTGCCTAATGATTTCTCTATCCCATCTCTTAGACATACCCACCTCACTGGTTCTCCTCAATGGGAGAACATAGTTGGCTGAACACATTCAGGACAAGCTTTTGTTGCAAAGGATCCTCCTGAAGGATATATAATGTACTTGTTAGCCATTCACATATCGAGCATGATAAAGCCTCTACTTTGTGATCGTAAGTTGTCAGCCCAGAAAATCCATAAATAACTAACAATAAAATTGAGCCGTGCCTCCCAGCGTATATATTCAATACGTGAAATAAATGACAGTGTTTGGGTGCTGTTCAGGTGTGAATCTTTGGGACACACACATGAAGTGTACAGTTCCGTTGGGTTGACTCCTCCCATCAGCTGTGCTAGGGTACAACTATGCCAGCCCCTGATAAGACAATCTGCTGGATGACAGCAAGCTCTAGAAAGCGGGGAGCTGGGGCCTGATCACAGCCTTGGAAATGTTTAGTTTTTATGTGGGGCAGAAATGTCTTCCTTATTCTCTAGGCTCAGGTTCACTTTAAATAAATGAACTCTTGCCTGAGCAAGAATCATGATTTCCATTAGACTTTATGTCTTTAGCCCTTATATTTCAACACTTAATGTGGAATAGTCATGATAATATGTCATAACATGTCATTTTTATTACCAGGATAATTCAGTCTAGATTTCTAGAAAATATAAGCAAGAAAGAAAAATATATGAAAGTCTCAACCTACTTCATTAACAATAAATTTGAGAATTACAATATTGAGGCGATGACAGTTTGTCAATGTCAGGGGATATGGGGACAATTTATGGTTCAAAGTGGGTTCTTATAACTAAGAAATAAGGGTCATTTCAATATAAGGGTCTAGCAAATTAGTCATTTGTGTCAGGTTTCCATTTGTTGGAAATGGAGTAGTTTGGGGCTGTGTCTCTTAAACATATCACAGATAACGTATAACTATTTAAATGGTGCTTTACATTGTAAAGCATCTGTATTTTTAAAGTTACTCATTACATTTCATACATGGAATACACATCATCAGCTGCCATATGTGATAATATTATGTGATGTTAACAGGTTCCCAGGGTTACAACTCTCATATCCTGTTATAACCACTTGAGTTTGTGGTGAGTTATAAGGCTGTTTCCTATACTGTAAGGGGTCATGGTTGACAGCCACCAGTTATGTCAGTGCTCTGGCACTGTCAGTATAGGAAAGTAATATTGGAAATAATAGGAACAAATATCGGCAAAGCAACTAAATGCATGTTGTGTTTTTTCAAATCAATTTAAAAATTTAAAGAAAAACTTCATACTTTTTGGAAATAGAGGAAACTTAGAGAAGACTGCTATCTTAATTGTATTTTCTAGTTTCAAATTTAAACTTGTTTATTCATTTGTGAGATGCCACCTTCAACGAAGAGTTAAGTTTACTAATAAGATAATAAGCAACTTTGTTTCAGGATTCCATCTAACAGATAATGACATCGTTCAAGTCTTGTTAAAGTTGTAAACCCACAACATGGTCTCTCAACAGACAAGAGAAAATATGTCAAAAAGCTGTAGAGCTGAGGTGTAAAAAGACATACCTGAGCGGCATTCTCCGCGACTTCAACAGGTGGCAAGGAAAAAAAACTTCAGATGTGAAACATAATCCTGTTGGTAGATAAAAAGAAGCAGAATATAAAGAGTTTCTATTCTCAGATATATGCTGTGGTGTTGCCTACTTTTATCGGCGTGTGAGCACAAAATAGGCATTCCCTCTCACTCGCTGTCTCCCATTCACTGTCTGTCTCTCTCTGTTCAGCTACACATACAGCCACCGGCATAAATGGGATGGGTCTGCGACGACAAACGCAATCTTCCTGTAAAGCACCCACACCATTCTTTTTTGCTCTCTTGTATCCTTAATAGCACACTTGCACCCCAACCCCAAAATTTCCCTTTTCCTCACATGACAGACCACAAGCCAACAGTCTGGTGTACACCAGAGCAATCATTCTGTTTACATTCAAATAGATAAATGTTTACCAATTGAAAAAAAAAAAAAGGTTACCATTTTTGTTTTCTTATTATGTAATACAAATGAAAGAATGTCATTCAGAATAAAAAAAAAAAAAGGTGAGTTAAAGCTAGCCAATAGATGTCTCTGTCCTGGCCACACCATACAAGATCAGTGTCCTTACAAATCCTCCCAAATGAAAGGTATGAGGAGTGTGATGCGGAGCACCTGGAGTTAGAACCTGTATTGCAGTGAGGGCCCTGTTCAAGCGGGGGTGGGTTGGAGGCTGGATTGAGATTTAGTTTAGTAGAGATGGAATGTACACCTCCAACAGGTAAGAAAGACCACATTGTTCCTATATCTGGCAGAGGAACCGCCAAGGGAGAGAGAGGAGCAGGGGGAGAATGGAGGGGAGCGTGTCTTACATAGCAAGTGACCATTAAAATCCTTCACAAAAAAATCCCTTCATGGCCCTGATCTGAAGCTTTGTGAACAGTGGGAACACACAAAGGCAATGTGTTATGTAAAACTAGCCTTTTGTATAACGGCTTTCACTTGGTTAATTAATTATGGTAAAAACTTAGTGTATTTATTACTTGATTAAACTTGTAATGAATAGTATCCATGTAGTATCATTTATTGGGGTTGAT
Organism: Polymixia japonica; assembly: GCA_900302305.1. Classification (NCBI taxonomy): domain Eukaryota; kingdom Metazoa; phylum Chordata; class Actinopteri; order Polymixiiformes; family Polymixiidae; genus Polymixia; species Polymixia japonica. Next base: position 20,920 of record OMKK01022354.1, read on the forward strand.
TACAGTGGCAGTATGCTTTGTGATACTTAGTTGATAGTATAGCTAGTTTTATTTAGTCCTTTTTTTAGTCCTTAGATACATAAAATATTCAAGCTTATTGTGTACAGCATGTACAGAAGATATTTTTCTTTGTAATTGTATTATATTATTTCACGATAGCAGCAATCACCAGGTGGACCTAAATACGTCCATACGTCCTAAATAAGTCTTCTGAATTGTATGAAATCAGCCACTTTAAGTGGTTACAATGTGTGCTTCTACTTTTTTGGGGGAATATTTCATGTATAAAGTCCTGAAGAGTCACTGTGAACATGATCAGGTGTAAATGTTCATATTACCTGAAACTTTTCAGTGTCTTCGGAAATAAACATGGCCACACTGACCAAACTGTACACATACAACAACGTAGATTAACAACAGCTGAAGATGATTACTGTAACAGTACAAGCATTTCCCATAGGAAACAATAGATTCAACACCAAATGCAAATCGATAACTACAGCTAGTACTTATCTGGTAACTAGTCTCTTTCTCAGAAATGCAAAGTCTAAAACACATGGCACACAGATGTGCATCCAGTGAGCATATATAAATACCCATATGTCAATGTGTGTGACACAATACAGTATGTTCTAGAACATTAAATAACAGAGGTCATGTTTATGCCTTTTAAAGAACATTTTAAATGCGCGGGGCCAGCCCTATAAACGCAAATGTCTGTGACTGACTCACTGACTAACTGAGTGATGTAGTTACACCATTGGTTGTTTGCAGTCACGAGATTCCGATGACGCCCAAAATTCAGATAGAGGGCAGGAAGTGAAAAGCAGAATGGACGAGATGGAGGAAAGGCTGTACTGTGAAATAGCGCAAACGTGTTAGCTAAAGCTAACAAGCTAATGACAACAAAATTGGGCTTCTTTCCGAGTTCCGACCAAAAAGCAGTCGCATGATCAATTTATGAAAACTATCATCCGATCAATCCGACATTCACTGCATTGGTCGGCCGAGTGTTGGAGTTTCCCCATTGGCCGATGTATCCATTTCAAATGAAAAGCCCTCTAGCTACAAGGCTTTTGGCCACAGTCCAGCCATATACTAGGTTTTGACCTTAAAGTCTTGTTTATTACCACTTCAAGTAAATTGTGAAGACAAAATTAAGATTCAACTAAAAACGTTTCGGGAGGAATAGCTGTAATATAACATTATGACATGTTTAACTTAAATTACAACTAAAATAGAAAAAAGAAGTATCTAACAGCTAGTAATGAACCACAATCTGGTTGCAGGCTATAATTTCAGTTATATGTATTCAATAGACATGAGAACATGGAAAGCTTTGTCTGACCCATTGCATTGCCAGATCCCACTGAGGCACAGATTATGATGTTTTTGTGTCATTGTTCTAAGATGGAAAAAGTAGGTGGCTGACAGAGTCAAGAAAGGTGGATGTCTACCAGGAATCAGAGAAGGGACTTCCCAACCCAAGTTCCTAGCACCCAGCCCCCTACTCAACCACCGCCAAAGCATGCCAGAGAGCAGCCTGTTATTACTCCGACCACAGTGGTTTTGGATCTGGACACAGTTCCCAGGTCAACGCCCACGTTCTCTGTTTGTGTTTGTTTGCTTCAATTAGTCTTTGACATCTTTTGCTTTTCGGCCTACCCTAGCTGATGGTCTCTGACACATTATTATCACTGTGTAGCACTGGGTACGAATAACAGTTACATCCTCCTCTTTATAAATAGAGTGCTCAACACTCCAACTGGTCTTACTTTCTTTTTTTCTATTTGGCTGATTCCAGTTCAAATTGAAATCAGTGAGTAATTATGTTTGCCCTTTGTTGCTTTTCTCTTCCAGTGTCTCTTGTTGTCCTCTTGGCATTCATACATTAAAGATGGAGGAATGAGGCAACTGAGGTCTTGTTTTAACAACCAAAAAGCATGCCGTATAAGATATGAGTGGAAAAACTACCTCACCGCTAAACAAAATGAGTTTATCCTTTGGTTGTGGTATCAGGAAGGGGGTATTTTTGGAGTCCACTGCTGGGAAAAGAGGAAAAGATACATTATAGAGAGGGCTATGGAGTGCGTTTTTATACTTTACTTTTATACTTTATCCTGCATCACATTAGTTATACATAAAAGATAGTTATACATAAAAGATTACAATCTTAAGCTACAGCTGAAGTGACAAACTGTATTAAAACAGTTTCAATTGTTTTGCATATGTATATTGTTTCACAAGAAAATCAATATGAATAATGAATAATTATTAAGAGTGATTAAGAGTGTATTGTACAGTTAGCTATGTTAATATGTAGAAAATATTTCATTACATCCAAAATCATGTATGTATCATCTCTTTTAACTGAATGTTATACTAAATTACCATCTTCAGTGCACACCACTCGCTTCACAAGAACTGAATGAGAGAGAAATAGGATTCGAAGAAAACGAGTCACTTACAATGATTTTGTTTATGTTTATTGTGATGTCCAAACGTTATACCTGAGAAAGAACAAATGAGGAACCTGATCCTACAGCATCATTGCTCTGAATGTCTCAATATGACTTAACATAGCTTCAGATTTGCAGATCAAGATCGTGTTTCACAATAACTGTCTTTGTTGCATTGTTTTTCTTGATGATTTTCTGATCATTTTGGTTAACCTGTTGTATTTCTGTATAAAAAAAGCTCTGTCAACATTGTATCAGTACTCCAGAAAAGGACAGTTAAAAATGTTAAACCTACTATATTTGAGGACTTTTCCCTTAAGTAACCATGTGCTTGTGTGCATGCGTGTGTGCATGCGTGTGTGTATGTGTGTGTGTGTGTCTGTGTGTGTGTGTGCTTATGTGTGCATACGTATATGCATGTGTTTGGGTGCGTGTGTTATAGACATGAATGTGATGGCTGGTGGCTTAAACCGAGGCAGAGAGGGCAGACAGGGAAAGGAGGATGTTGGGTGGCGGAAACTCTGCTGAGTGCTGATAAAACCAGCACTAGGTTCAAATGAAAAGAGCTGCTAACTGCTGTGGTTTCTGGCCTAAACTGAGGAGGTGGGAGCAGCCCATACTATCACATTGTTCCTCCATCCTCACTATCTACTGCGCCACTATTGCACAAATGCTTTCTGCTTTTCTACTATTTTGTAAGATATAAAGAACCATAATTTGCTTTTTAGTAATTTCAAAGAGAAATTAGTCATTCAATAGCTTGTTTATTTAAATAAGTCCTGAATGTAAGGGGGGTCATATTATGTAAATCAGCAGCTTTTTTCTTTTTACAGTAAAAAATGCAACACTGAATTCCTCCGTTTCTGTCAAAAGTTACAATGTATGGTGTTAAGTCGTTTTAATTTACCTAGTAACAATGTGCAAATAGTCATAATGTACCTTTGTTGTGTATACATGTATGGTATGATAACAACTCCATACTTCTTCACAGGGAATTCCTCATCACTATTATGGATTTCACATATAATTCAAGTAATTTTGAAAATCAATAAATAAATAGTCTTCTCAAAATGGTCTTGTAGCAAGAGGTGGTATGACAATGACATGTGAAAATCGTTTAACCTTTATGTACATTTCATGGAATATGTTTCCTCCCAGTCCAGCAGGGTCATTTTAAAATCTTAGTGGTTGGATTGTGTAATTGTGGTGTAGGATTTCAAAATTGTATGATTGCCCACAGTAGTATTTGCAAATGTACGATATAGTATAGACTATGAGCATGTCTACAGTGCAATATTGAACTACTGACATTAACCTAGCCTTCTTCATCAAAAGTGTATGTTTTCTGATGTTTTTCAAGAGACTGAAATTCAAAATATCCAACCAACCTGAAATACCATACAGTAAGTCAAAAGTGATGTCATTTATGGAGTGAAATAGAGGGAATTCCCCATCAGCGTGGGCTTCCAAATTCTTCCCAGAAGTGGCAACTACGATAATTAGAGTTGGTTAAATGTAGGAGGTTCCTTAAAAAGATGTTGATGAGTCCAAGACGGTTTAAATAGTATGCTGATATTATATTTTTTACGTTCCAGGTTACTCTGAAACACACAAGAGGAAACACTTAAGGTAATTGTACAAATAAACTGCTGCTTAGTCTGAAGAAGCCACAGATGTTGGTTTATACTCAAAGTAAAAACTGAAAATCAAGTGACCAACAGCAGTTGTACATAAATTAACTTGAGTGAAATACTTTGTGTTAGATTGAAATGTACTCTATGGTTGGTCATAGACGACTGACTTAGCACACTAAATGGAATTCCGGATGTGTGCTTTGTATGTGAACTTTTTTTTTTTTTTTTTACAAATTAGAAAACACAAATGCAATATACAACACAAAAGTACGAGCAGAATCAATATAATAATTAAAATTATATCACTGCATTGACAGGAGATACACAACAAAATAATTAATATTAGTAAAAAAAAAAAAGCAGGCTACAAAATATAAACTACATAAATAAGTAATCGTTGGAATGGTAATCATGGGTTTTATTACAGAGGTCTTCCTACATTTCTGTTTGTGTATAGAATTTGCCCAACATAACAAGGGAATTACAAACATATTCGAGAAAGGAGTTGTCGTTTGGTTGTAGTATCAGGAGCTTTACATGCTGTCATGTAATATTTTTTTTCAAGAAAGGTTATTTAATTCTGCCTCTATATTCGAAACCGTGTATATAGTTACCGAACTGTTACCGAATCATGTCCGGTCTGGTTTGCTGCTGAACACAGTACAACGTATCAGCCAATGGGAAGAGACGTATTCATAGTACGCATTACGCATGTTGACGCTGGCCTGGTAGCTATCTTGCTAACCAGAAAGAAGATGGATTCTCCAATTCTGGTAATGTTTATAGTTGTCAGATATCTTTATCGAATATTGTGTACGTGCTGTTGTGTCCGCGGGTTTTACATTTCGTAAAAACGTGATGGTATTTGCTTAAAAAATCGTAGCGAAATTTGAGTCTGGAGCTAGTTAACCTAACATACAGTAGGGTCTGTATCAGATAGCTAGCTAGCTAGCTGTCGTTAGCTACGTAACGACGTGTGTGTTAGGATGATGTGGAAGTCCTATGTCCACTTTTGGCTGGCTTTTCATTTTCGACAATTTCAACTGTTGTCTTGTTGGGTTTTCTGTTTTTGTTTTAGTCATCCCACGTTAGCCTGATAACTACTGACTGAGCCCGGCATATAAATGGTCAGCAAACTCAACTAGCTAGCTAGTCGAGAATGTTGCTGTATTCAAGTAGAAGTATGGGCCACGGCAGCGTTGTAACAGTGATATTAGATTGTTGCCGTTAGTTAAGTGGCTTGTAAAGGTCTTAAAGGACACTGAATGAATGATGATGAATCCTTTCGTTATGTCCGTCTCCCCAACAGGAACCATCCTTGTATACTGTCAAAGCAGTTCTCATTCTGGACAATGATGGAGACAGGCTTTATGCCAAGGTATGATTTTGACGGTGAAATAAGTTTGGCTGGCTAAATTTCTGTAATGCATTTCCTAGCTGAAGTTGTTGGTACTACAACAACTGGATGGGCTTTTAGTTGTTTTCATGTAATGTGATCAAGCTGCACCCAATTATATGTGTGGTTTAACAGCCTGTCTCTACATTTTATTTATTTACAGTATTATGATGATACATACCCTACAGTGAAGGAACAGAAGGCTTTTGAGAAGAATATTTTCAACAAGACACATCGGACAGACAGTAAGAGAGAGCATTATAAGCATATTGAACATAATCACTTTTCCCCCTCAGTACAGATGTACTGTGCTTCATTTATTGTTTTTGTGTGTTTATAGGTGAGATTGCATTACTGGAGGGTCTCACAGTTGTATACAAGAGCAACATAGACCTCTTCTTCTATGTGATTGGAAGTTCACATGAAAATGAGGTAGGCTTAAATTTTCTCATCTATTCTGTTCATAGCAATCGGCACTGACCAAAATTTAATTAACTGCTTAATTATAGTACTACTTATGGTCTCGGTTGCCTGGGTACGCTAGTCTCCAATACAATCCTACAGGGTCAGTAGACACCCCCCAAAAAAGGTGTTCAAAAACACACTAATACTCACTCGTACATTCAAGGGTATTTCAAGTTAACATTAACAACTTCTATTAAACGCTTACCAGCTGTGTCCCCCACAATGGGATCTATTTTGACATTCTGTCCATTCTGTACTAATCTTTCAGCCATTTTTACCATTTTACAAACTGCATTTTGCAGGTTTTCAAAGGAACAGCATGGTCAGCAGTCATGACTGATCTTGCATGCATATTTATTATTTTTGAATTTGTTTTATTAATTTAATTGATTTATTTCTTCACTGGGAGAACATCCTAATTTGATTTACCATTTAATTGTTGCAGCCCCACAATTAACTAGCGGAGCCTGGCACTGAGAAAAAATCTCTGCCATGACTTGACTAGCATATTGATGAGTGATGAGATTAACTTTATTTATCCACTTGTGGAAATTATGTTGATTTAAAAATTAATAAATAAATTAATAATAATTGATTATCCAGTATGGCATCACCCCATCACCTTAGGTGATTAAACAAAGTCTTCTCCATATTTGTGTCTACGCGACATGGCTATGAATATTTATTGGTACATAATCAACTATCTTTGGGTCAGGTCTCTTTTGAGAATGAGACCCTGGGTCTCAATGAGATTACCTGTATAAATAAAGGTTAAATAAAAAAAAAAAAAACATATTTCTACTTAACTGAGGTCAGTGGCAAAGAGTTTTGTTTGTCATTCCAACCTTCAGTCTTGTAATGTAATTAATAGATTAGCATTGTTTCATGCATTATCAGGTAGCATTGTGCTAGCAATCTATTATTGGTGTCTGTGCCCCACACTAATAGAAAATAAAAGTACTTTGGTGCCTACACTGGCAGACTGATATTGGTATCTGTAATTGAAATGAAGTATGTACATCTTTCATTTCATGGCAAATAGTGTGAACAGCATCAAGTGACTGTGTTATGTTTTATTTTTTCCACTAGCTTATGCTGATGGCTGTTCTAAATTGTCTATTTGATTCACTCAGCCAGATGTTGAGGTGAGTTCTTCAGCTTAGGCAGCTTATTATTTCATTACTCTCCAATTTTGCTTAGTTGAAAACTCTAGATAGTTAAACCTTTTTTTTTTTTTTTTTTGCAGGAAGAATGTTGAGAGGAGAGCTTTGTTGGAGAATATGGAGGGCCTCTTCCTTGCTGTGGACGAAATTGTAGATGGGGGGTAAGTGAGAATTTAAAATGCCAAACTGTTGATAAGTAATGGTCATAGACAAGATTCATGTAAGATCACTGGCTAAAAATACCAGTACATTTATGCATCTTTCCTTTCAGTTTACTAAGGGCCCAAATAAGACATGCTATATTGTGTTCAATCCTCCTATTGTGGGTGATCAAATAAGAATAATGGCATGAATGATGTCAGGTGCAAACAACCATATTTAGATGTAGGTTTTGCGTGTTTGGAGTGCTTTCAACCAGGGAGAGCTTGAACAGTGACCGTAAGTGTATGATAAAATTCAACCCACTTGAATTAGAATGTTGGTAGGAGAGACAAACAGACACCTACAGCAAAGATACATTATTGTTACAAATATAAATGGGCGATATGTTTGTATTATTGTCTCGTTGCTGTTATTTCTGAGTGGATGTCTGGTTAATACCTGCTCTCCATATGTATTAAAGCCATCCTCCAGCCAATGTTACTTCCTGCTTTCCCCCTCAAGTTTTTCTCCAAACGGAAACAGAATGGTGTGGTTAGCAATTGAATGTCATGCACCAGCAAAACTGTGGCAGTGTGTATAGTGATATGTCACTTTTTGCCAAGTTCTGTTTTTCAGGGCGGGGGGGTTGAAATATTGAACATTTGGCGCAAAAATCACTTGGGACATAGGACAATCATGAATGGCTCAAAAATGCAAAAAATACTGGAGGTGGACATTAAATTGAACAGACAGTTGCCTTTTCTGCCACTACTTTCATCCGTAGTAAATCACATTTCACATAAAAATATTTGCATATTTGCCCTCCCCATATTTTACACACTAATATTATTTATTAATTCAGACAAACCCACAAAAAAGGACGGAGCTTGTATATTGCTCATTTGAAAGACATAGTCCACTGTGCACCCTGATAGTAGATCAGCTTCAGTATTTTTTTGTGCGTGGTAACAGTTTTTACACATTTTTACACATTTTTACACGTGCAAACCTTGAGTAGACCAGGCATTAATTGTACTTACAGAAGCATGTTACTAAAAGCCTGTCTCTTTGCTGCCCCCTACAGGGTGATCCTAGAGAGTGACCCGCAGCAAGTAGTCCATCGTGTGGCTCTTAGGGTAAGCCTCTCTTCTCCTCTCCTCTCCTCTCCAATCCTCCTTTCCTGTCCATTTCCTCCTCGCCACAGTAACGGTAAAGACTAACCATAAACATGCAATGGTTCTTCCCATAGGGGGATGATGTGCCTTTGACAGAGCAGACGGTCACTCAGGTAAGAAAACACATTTCCTGGCTGGCTCTCCTCTGTATGGTTGAGTGTAAATGCGCCATTGGTTTATTGGCTGATGAAACTCATTAGCATAGATGCTGAGGGTACAAGGGCTTTGCTGCTTCATTCTCCTCTACTTTCTACTCTGCCGCTCATCTCTCCATTGTCACACATTGCCTTATCTTCAATGCGTGTATACATGGTTACTAATTATTTTGGTGTTAAGGTGGTAGGTAGCCAGCGGTGGTTCTTGTCTTTTAGTTCCTAGATGAGTCTGCCTGTGTGTGCGATCCTCCTGATTAATGTTCTCATTTAAGAGGCCTGTGACAGGCTACCGCCATCCCTCCTCTGCCCATGATTAATGTCTGTCCCCCTTCCTCATGCTTTATGGTTATGGTTCGCCTTTCATTCAACGAATTAAGATGATTAATTAAATCTTGGGGTTTTCTCTCACTGTACATCACTCATTCACCATTCATTGTTCATTTAAGATATTGAAAAATTATATTCAATTTATCAGTACTTTCCCTTCAACTTCCTTAAAGGTGTCAGGTAGACTGTTTTAGACTGTGCTTTTTTTCATTTTTATAGTATTTACTCAAAGTGAAAGCATAATGCACAGAAAAAAATACATTTATTAATGTAACTTTCCATTTGTTGTCGGAACGATCTTGTTGCTCAAAGCCAGTCTTCCTCCACAGGTGCTGCAGTCTGCTAAAGAACAGATCAAGTGGTCACTTCTGCGATAGGATCACTCTGACACCCGTCTGCCAATGAGCCTACCATCATGGCACTGTTCCATATGCTTCTTTCCTTCTGACTCCCACTCCTCTCCTCTCCTCCAATCAAGGCTGTGAAGAGCACCTTAGCATTCAGTTTCACTCCAAGGAATTGTTCAGCTACAAAATATTTCTTGAAAATATTGAAATATTTCTTTTTGTCCCATTCTGCACAGGCTTGCATTCTATGACATAATCATACAATGTTATGTCATGCAATGCATAATTTAAGATATGACATAATGATAAACATTCCAGCTCCTGGGTCTGACCTGCCTGTCTTTTCTTTTTTTTTTTTTTTTGTTTCTCTTTACCGACCCACGTGTATCTCTCCCTGTAAAACATTATAATGACTATCATCATAGCCTGTGTTAACATTCCACATTTTTCCACATTTGCAAGATCAGGTCTTCTCCCCCAAGACTACTGTATACATTCAAGATTCAAGGCACTGATTCTGTTATTCCATTTCAGTTCTATGAACGTTGTGATAAAGCATGTATAATAAGCAGTACTGTAAGTATACCACTGGTTGTAGAGGCATGTATTTGTTTTATCCAGGGATCATCCATAGTCAGATTCTTGTAATAAATTCATTTCTTGACATCGATGCTCGAAGAGTTCTGATATAACAAAACACTGCATGCTGAGGTTTTTAATCTTTATTAGTTGTTTTTGCGAATAGTCACATAGGAACGATCTGCAATTGTAGCACGTATCGCATTAAGTCAAGTTACAGGCGCAAGTGTCGTTATCTCATTCCATGCCGTGCTATACCATGTGTTCTTTGTTCAAGACGGCGCTGGTAGCCAGAGACAGTCAGCTAGAGCGAGAGCTCCATCTCCTGGTTGATGCAGCAAAGCGCGAGGATGAGGTAGACCGAAAGACAACCCAAAAGATACAAGTGTTAACCGTGCATCATTGCATAGGTGCGTACACTGTACTGTACACAGATGATGTGAAGCTAAGAAGAACGGGGTTGTAATTCATTTCTGCTCCGTAGAGGGCCTGTGTCCGCGTCATGAATTGTGTGCTTTCATGTAGAGTATACACACACACACACACACTATACACTCATTTTAATGCAAATGAAGGATACCCTCCAGAGAGAAATTGATGTGAGAATAGGCACTACATCATGTAGCTACCTGATGCATATTACAGGAGAAGAGGTGATCTATCTGCATTCCTCCACCTTGGCACCCCCATATGTTCTCATGTTGACCTCTTCAAGGCATTTGTTGCAAGCTGAGATTTGTGCCGTGTTGCGCAACAGACATATCCACCATGCCTAATGTGAACCACATTGGGGCCGCCAGGCCTTATACGAGCCTGTGAGCCTTGAGCCCATCCTGCCTAGACTATTCCCCTCATCCTTCTCACCCTCAGACGCTTGGTCCCTGGAGCTGCCTCGGCATGCTGTGACATGTCTCTTGGCCATGGTCAGGAGCCGTTGGGCTGCTACCTGTGTGCTTTTCACTATTTGTGGGACATCATGGTTTTTCTTTTTTTTCTTTTTTCTTTACCTGTTTTTTCTTTTTTCTTTTTCAGTTGATCTCTGTTGTCTGTGAGTCTAATGATTTGGCTCGGATATCAAAGGGAGAGGCACATAAAGGGAATGCTTTGCATGGTGAGGTGTCTATAGCCTGGAGCAGTAGAGGTAGAACATACACACACACACACACACACACATTCCTGGTAATGATGTCAGAATGAAGAAGGTAGAGTTAATTATTGCAGCTTTTATTTGCAAGATGAAAGTATGAACAATGCATGCATACATTTTTCACTGGGGGAAAAGTTATAACTCTTAAATAATATCCCCTTTTCTGGAAGTGTTCTTTGATGAGAACTGCTTGTCTCAGCCATATCTCAGTTCTGTTCCTCAGTAGATACAAAGCAAGGGTTTAATCTTGGCTGGTCCATCAGTGTATATATATATATGGCTGCCTGCCAGTATTGTATTGCTAGTATCTCTGTTATGAAGGAAATGCTACTGAATTTCAGTCTTCAATTATGTTATTTTAGGCTACACGACAGTACCATTTCTTGGGCTACAGGTGCATTTTTGTGGTCAAAATGGTTAACAATAAATAATATATATAGTTAAACAAACATTTAAAATGAGTTTAAACGCCAATACAATAAATGCACAACACTTTGACTTTGCACAAGACCCTTAACATCAGTTTTTAAATTCATTATCTGAAGACATAATAGCAGAGAGACATCATAACTTTTGGCTCTCTGCTTTCTAGGTTTGGGAGAAGTTGTACGTGTTGGCAAACATTAATTAAATTGCCCAAGGTCATAAGAGTAAGATTATTGAATTCTTAAATGCATACAAGGACATACAAGTGCATGTCTTATGTGTCAAATCACAGTTTAAAGGCAGGCTGCACTGGTTTAGGACCAGCATGTGCGTGTGTGCTAGAAAAAGAGGCGGGAGTATAGTCAATGAAACTGTTATTGGCTCTGACCTATGGACCTATTGCCTTGGCATCGGTCCAGTTTGATTCATCCTGTGAATCTGTGGCTCTTTATGGCTGCAGAGATAGCATGAATGCAGGCTATGTTGGCGCTCGTCGCCTAAGCGTTTTACTATTGAAAGAGCGGGGAGTAGGGAAAGGTAACCATTATAAATGGACTCCATTATTGCACCAGTTTACCGTTATCGCGCCAGTTTGCGAGTATAATGAGAACAGCTTTCTGTCTCAGTGTGTGGTTTTGGGGAGGGGGGAGGAACGTGAAGGTTAAAGAGGACGGCGTTAGCAGAAGTAGACAGCAGTAAATGTGATTAGATGAGATCCCAACGAGGGCACGGCGGGGAAGAGATAGGGTTAAAATGGATCCCACCCAAGGTGGCCGTCCAGACCCTCACTTTTCATTCAGATAGCCCAGCAGCACCATTGGGCACTCAACGACTTGCTTTCATCCGCTAATTACAGTTGCACCATCGTAAAAAACCAGAGGGGTAATTTATATTAATTATACAGGAATCAGTATAATAGTCTGAAACGCCATGGCTTGACATGCTGTACATAACATGCAGTAAAATTGTCAGAGACGTGTGGGCTAGAGCCCTGTAATTGATCGATGCATATAGTGAAAGTCTCCTCTCTCTTTTTCTCTCTTGCTCCCTTTCGCTATCTCTCTTTCTCTTTGTGTGTGTGTGTGTGTGTGTGTAGTATGCGAGTAAGAGTCAATAAATTATCATCATCTGCAAGCTTAGAGTCTTTATGTCATTGCCGATGTGCTTGAGCGGCCATCGAATGGCCTTTCCCCAGTGAAGAGAAACAACACGGGGGAAAACACTGACCGTGTATTAGATCCAATACAACACACATATTAAACAAAGTGCCTCAATAACAGTTTGAGCAGCACAAAGGGCGAGACCCACATGATATTTCATGACCTACAGAATTAAAATGAAGAGGGCTATTTTAATCCTAATGGCTGGTTTCACGGATGCAGATTAAGCCTAGAGTTGTTGACCCTGTTTCCTAAGACGTTTCCTGCAATAGAGACCTCTACAGAGAGGAATGTTTTAGTCTTCAGGTAAATCCATGATTATAAAACCAGGGTTTTTTCTCTGTGCTTGAATGACTGGAAGACTGGTCGGCCACGCTCACTCAATTTTCAAACTACACTAAACCAATCTGAATGAATGAAATCGAATCGAACAGAGGATGTTCGAAATGGGTCATTGAGGGCTGCTCAGAGTGTGTGTGTGTGTGTACGTACGTGTGTGTACGTGTGTGTACATGAAGGCAGAGTGGACAAAGTACTGTATGGGCTCAACAGCATCTCGGCAGCCTGACGTGTTTTATGGCTGTGGTTGCCCTCACTGGGCCTGTTTATGGATTCCCATAGAACAGAGAATCATGGCCGCTCCAGGAAAAGCCAGCCAAGAACAACACGTCCACCAGCGCACTTTTGTCTGCCCTCGGCCATAACTCACCGTGCTATTTATGTTTCTGAAGCAAAAAAATACATTCATAGTAATGACATAAGATGACTGTAAATTCTGATGCTAATGTTTAATTTTTTTGTTGATGCAAGATAAAAATGTCACCACGAACGTGGCTGGTTTATTGGGTGTCGTTACAATTTGGCGAGAAGATTGTAGGACTTTGGTGAGGGAAAGCTGTTTTCTTTGCATTGCCATTGCAGGGCTCAGTCATTTTTTAGGACACCTATAAGATTTATTTCATGAAAATGTTCAACTTTGATAGGATAATGAAAAGTGCATTACCAAGGGCATTGTTAAAGGAGGAAATATTCTACCTGATGTGTTTTTCCTCTCCCGTTTCCCCCAGTTCTCCCCACAGTCCACTCCTATTCACTGCATGCACGCTTTAGGAGAGCGATAGTGATGCACCCCATATGTGAACATCATGTTCTCAGTGTTAGGCTGTTGATGTTTAGAAGGAGCGGGACCGTGTCCTGTTATCCCTGTGATGTAGCGGTCCTCCAGCACCAAAAACCAGGCCCGGGTCCCGCTGTGCTGCAGTGACCAGTAAACCAGCCGTCCTCCTCCAGAGCCGTGCAACTGGGGCACATCTGGACAGTGGCTTGGCTTGGCCTGACCTCTCACTGTCATGAAACAGCGCAATGAGTGGTTTCTGGCGCCTGCCAGTAACCACTCATTGCGCTGTTTCATGACAGTGAGAGGTTACTGGGTTACTACTGTTATCAAACAGTCAACACTAAGTTTGGGACTAGTGATGATGCAAGAGAGTGCTAAAGAACGGCCATCAGTCATTTTCACTGTAGACAATCAACATCAGACACAGTCATGCTGGCCATAAAGCTTTATGAGTGTTTCTCCCAGTGTTATTCAACTCCCATTGCATCCCTCAGGGGGACATGTGTTTCTCCTCTTTTGTGGCCGTGTTTAGTCTTGTTTTGCTCAGAAAATTCCTCCACATGCCCTCCACCGTTTTACTACAGTATGTGTTTGTCGTTTTTATCGGTGCCAAAGACTGAAAGAGAAAAGCAGCGTTTTATTCTGTGGCATGCCTCTGAACCTTCAGCTCATTCCCTCCTCCCTCTGTCATCTACTCTTTTTCTCTCTTCACTTTCTCCCCTCCCTCCCCATGGATTCCCCAACCACACCACAGCGCCGTTAACAGACGCAGCCCTGACAGATTTACCGCCATCGTCTTTCCATTGGCCGCCAGCATGACAGCTGAGATTTAATGCCGGCTTCTCATTGGCCAAGCCTTGACAGGCTTATTTATGGCTGCACTGTGATTTGATGCCTGCTGCCTTTGAAGTGAGTTACAGCTCTGTCGCTTATAGGACACAGAAATGGTGTCAGGTTGCAATCGTAAAATCTTATCCCTGAAGGGAGGTGGCGCTGGTGTATTATCGTCCTGACGTCATTAAAGGAGGAGAGACCTTCTGGAGAGCACAGAAAAAGAACAGAAACAGAGCGATAAGATTAAAAGGAAAGCCCATGGCTAGATGTCTATCTATAAGATGCCTGGAATAGTTTACAAAATACACAGTTACTTTCGAGGAGAGCAATCGATTTTCTTTATGTGTTAGATTTGCATAGTATTACATCCTATTCTCTGTGCAGTTGTCATATAGATCTTGAGAGATGGAGAGCGAGTGTGTGTGATGAGTGTGTCTACCCTCAGATCTAAGGTTTTTCTACCACTGTGAAGATTTGACGGTATGAATGTGAGTGCCTCTTTGCGTTACACAATTCCCCGCATCTCAGCAACACAGCTGCCTTCTGTCTCTTCCTATTCCATACCTCAGTGATCAGCGAGCTTTCATAATGGGTCTCTGACCTTAAGTGACAGAGAGTAAATCACTGTATCGCATAGCTGATCAACAGCAGCAAACTGCCAAAGTCACTTTGACATCTGTCTACTGTATCTGCTCAGCGCAGCCCAGTGTTCGTGCAGCAGCATCATCTATCTGCAGCCTATCTCTTCATCAGCCTGACAGTCTATCCTACGGAGATCAAGAACAGAAAGAATGTGGCCCTGTAACGGCCGTGACCCACGGAAATCTCTAAGGGTAAATGGCAAGGCTGCCCCTGCCCTGTCTATCAACCCCACTGAATTCATGCACCATTTCCCTTGGATATCAAATCCCTCTCCTTACTCTTTCACTTCACACTTAGGGCTGTCTGCTCATGTGGAAAATTGGCGGAAAATAAAGAGACAGAGGAAAGACCTGGACTCTCCTTGTCAAGTCGGATTGCATAATTCCTTGAGAGGCGGGCTTGATAACTTGGGGTTACATTGAACGCCCTTTGACCGCGTGCCACGTGAGAGAAAGAAAACAGGTATTTCATGTAAAAAAAAAAAAAAACGCGCCCCTCCTGAACTCGGAAGAATGATGGAACCCCTGAGCGGTGTGCTGGAGGAGTTCAAGACACACAAACGTGGCCTGGTAGTCAGTCAGCCAGTTCAGTGTCACTGCTTTTGTTTTCATGGGAACCTATCTTCTAATGGGCATATTTACCTCAGTTAATGATCTGTCTCTTTGCATTGTGCGTCAGGTGTATTGTAAGTAATATGTAACAGTAGTCTTGTCAGCCAGCATCTGCTTAATGGACCAGATTCATAAAGATGGCGTCCTGATTGATGTGCCAGTCCATCGCACAGTGCAGTAATCATCTAGCGTTTCTAAACTGGCAAGAGCAAATGTTGACTTGGGATGCTTTGCGCTGTGGGATAGGTAATGATCTTGAAGAAATACACAGATTTTCCAGGAAATTTGCCCTGGAAACAACGCTGACACCAAAACCATCAATATATCTCCGGTAGATCCTTTTGCTCCGGTAACCAGTGCTAACACTTTCTCATACATTCTGTTGTTGTACTTGACTTGCAGTTTCCCCAAGATGATAAAACAAGAACGTGTTGCAACTCTATAACTTAAAGCCACTACAGACAGGATATAAATAATTAAAATACATTTTGATTCCATATTGTAATGGCTATGGAAGAATGACCACAGCCATTAAGATTGGTTCCCTAGAAACCTCATGTACACAATGTTGTGTGCCACCAGGTACGATCTCCCACAACAATAGAAGGACCAGCATGGCAGAAAACTAAAATAGGAAGAGCCTCTTCTGTGAACATGTTTAGTTCTCTTCTTCGCTCTTGCTTCTTTTCTTTTCACTGAGGTTTCTAAACAAACGCAAGCATTTAGTTGCTGGGCTTAAAAACAAACAAAAAACATTGCTACCTTTGCGACTGTGATAAACAAAATAACAAATACCAAAAAAACAAATACCACTAGGAAACTAGCCAAAATCAAAATCCCACAACTAGAGACACATAGATGGTTTTGGTGTCTGCATTCTCATCACATAACCGGTAAGTTGTCCAGAGGGCGAATTTCCCAGAAAGTCTGTTTCTTTAAAGTGGCAATCTCGAACATCTCCGAAGATTTTAATTTAAATAAATTAAAATTAAGTCACTATCTATCGCCAAATGAGGTAACACAATGGTGATTGAGCCTATGGCCCACCAATGAAAGCCCTTGCATTTGCAGTGTTATGAGTATCAAGAACCGGGTGTCTGTGGCAACTTTCCCGCCATGCATTCAAATTAGCGTTAGTGACGTGTTTTCCCTTTGAAGTGCGGTCCAAAAACACACCCGCAATTACTGCTGTTGGCAATCATGCCGCCAAAGAGAAGGAAACGGAGATCTTCGAGATTGCCACTTTAAACCAGGAGACCACAATATTGATGCATCTGTTCTGTTCATAATCCAATGATACAATGTGCAACTGGTTTAAAAATGGCTTTATCTAAATGTTCAAATAGAATTAATTAGAATTTGGCTGTAACAAGCGCCTTACTAAATCATCACCCACAGCTCAGTGTGTTGGAACAGAGCTGCAAAATGATCAGACCTGTGCCAGAATCCATTGAGCAGTTGAAACTTGATATCGAGCCAAATATTCCCTTACTTACTCTTAGGCAAGGGACCCTATATTTGAAACTTAGTTTGAGATATACCATAACTTTGGTCCACTAAGACTTTAACTATTTGATGTCAAAGGCTTGGCTTATATACAGTATAACGCTGTTAGATAGCCCTAGACTTTATTATGGTTTTTTTATTTATTAAGTTGTGCTTTCTGCCATCAAGGAACAAAAATAAATAGGCTACATTAGTTAAGAAATTGGGTGAACTTGGTTGAGATCGAGGTTGGCACTCGGGGACCAACATCTGGGCTGGTTTGCTGATCCGTGGAGAGGCAGCTTAGTCTGTCTGTCCCAACAAGCTATAGATTAATGAGGTGACGTAAGGCCACGGCATATTAATGTATCTGCCGAGGCTAAACTCGCCTCCACCGGAAAGGCAGGGCGCCGAGGTGTCCATCCTGTCATTGGGAATTTGGATAACTCTTGTGTCAAATAAATCTTAGCAATGAGGTCCTGCTCAACTGAGCTGGATCTGCATACAATACTTTTCCAGCTCACCAACTCTCACAGGAAGTGTGCATGGCAGTGTAAGGCACCTTGGTTAAGATCAGCCTCTTGGCCTCACTCTATCTAGTCTCTTTGGTAGTGCTCATCTACTTTACTTTTTTAACTGAATTAAATTTGTTTTGTTCTTACAGACTCCAAAGACTTGAAATTTGAACATCGATCGGACAAGAAAAAATTCCCAGAAAAACCCTTAGTTAGGAAAAAATGGAATAAATCTTTGGAAGGCATACAAAGGAGATCCTCTTCCAGGATGCTCAGTTGCACAATAGGTGCCAAGTGTGCAATTTATACCAATAATGGGGTCCAGTTCATAGCCCTTGTCTTTGCCATTCTTCATTGTATACATGTAATGATGCCAAAATGCCATTAAAAAAATAAACTTTGAGAGTAGTGTTTTTACAAATCACCCCCTCCAAGTTGAAAATTCTGACTTAAAAATTCTGGCATAAATATTCATAATTTGAACGCAATAGACGTGTAAGTAGGCCAAAGTGAAACTTTCCTTTTCCCTTGTTACCACTCTGATGCTGTAGCTGATACCTTTCTCTTCAATCTCAGGGAGACGGTATAATGCTTTGAGTACTGGGAATGATATACAGAGGCTAATTAATCATCTTGAGTAAGCTAATTAGAAAAATAGTGGCAGACCTCTGAATATGGAACAAATTGAAGCCTAACATCACATAACATTCCTCATCAGAGATGTCTTATGAGAAAAGTGGTTGGCAGACGTCCCCTTGGTACGCCAGCAAATACAGATAACTTCAATGCGTTTATAAATTTTGATAATGGGATAATAGCATTCCAATGGCACTTACTGAATACTGAATATACCAGCTTATTCAATTTGGAGGCCACATTTTCCATGTGTTCTCAGCAATATGTAAGATGGCTGCTTTGTGATAAGAGGCCCTTTTGCTTTTCTTTCCAAAGAGAGCACTTCATGCTTACTTATATCTCATATCTCAAGTTCTTATACCGGTGCGTTTTGCCTCCTAGTTAAATGTAGATCGGAACTCAGCCACATATATAATTCATTTCAGAAAAATCGCCTCCAGTATTACAGAATATTACAATATTTGGTAATCATTAATAAGTCATATTCTTACAATTTCTCTGCTCAAGGTTTGATGAGAACTTCAAATTTATGGCAAATTCTTTCTTGTAATGTGAAATCATGTCATGAGCAAGTGTGAGAAGTCAGATTTATGATTGAAATTGGTTTGCACGTTTATGCTGGCACAATTGGCTTAACTTTAGAAAAGGCATTTTAAAGGGCAATGCATTAACAGCACAGTCATGTTTACAGGTGCCAGTTGAACTAATTGATTTATTCAGCTACCAAAGTTCTTACGTCTGGATGTATATTTTCCTGTTTTCCGTTTGGAGGAAGACAACTGTTATCATATTTTATCATCATGTCTTGGTGGCCACCTGCTGTAATACTCGGATTGCGCGTTCGTGTGTGTGTGTGTGTGTGCGTGCGCGCGCGTGTGTGTATGTGTGTGTCAGTATGTGTGTACACTGGGGAGTCCAGGGAGATGGGAGTCGCCAGGATGAAAGAATTGAAATTTTAATGATGAGCAGCACTGCCGTGCTGACGGCCATGGAACACCTCGGACGGCTTAAATATCACCGCTAATTAACACAGAGAGGTGGGCTGTCACACACGTGATGGATGTTCAGGGAGCAGATCGCGGCTTTCACCCAGCCGACGATTCCTTTATTAATCAAATCCTGAGATGAAAAGACGCTCCCACACCTCGGGGAGAGAGAGATAGCAGGAGCTATTGTTGGGAGGGCTTCAATCATTCACTGTGCGCCCGCGAGGTGTTTGATCAGGGGGCATCCAAACATGTGTAGGAGACAGAACGGTTCTGCTGCTAAGAGGTTGTTTTTATAAACCCCTGAACTAATCCAACGTCGACAGAGCTACAATATGTACAGTCAACTGAGATTTACTGATCGTCTGGGGAAATTTTAGTTCGGACCACCTATTTTATTCTATCCCACCGACAGGAGAGCTGTGTATAAAGAGAGTCGGCTCTCAATCTTGCCGAGAGCTCTACTCCCTGATAAGGCGAGAGAAAGACCGGATAAGGCGTCACTCCTACACTCTCCTTCTGGACCGACTCCATGACCAGTCTGTCTTGCAGATATGATTTCAAACCTAGATGATTTCAGCACTCTTTGTATGAAGATGGAGTGGTTTCTCCCCCTCTCTGATCTCTTCCTCGTCTCCCTCACTTAAGGCAGTCCGGTGTTAAGTGCTGGGGGCCTGTGGGTACTGTAAATCAGGATAGAGAGGGAGGGGATGTCTCCCATGGGGCAAAGCGCACACTCCCAGCAGCCTTCAGGCTGATCTCATCCTGCCCATCCTGACGCTTTAATTAAAGAACTGGTCAATAGCAAAGGGAAAGGTGCTAAGGGGTATGATCTGTACATCCTACCGTACACACTGGTATGCCAATACACGTGTAGGCAGAATGATGGGGTGCACGAAGAAATCCTTCCCTCCTAACGGAAGTATTTGTTGATCAAGCATGGCCAGATAAAAGCTGAGTTTCCCAGCCTTGAAATGTATGCTTTTGAAACTACATGATATATTTTAACAAATCACATTTCTTTACATAGGATTGACATTAACATTTCATCCTTGCAGTTGTTTGGGGCAGTTATGTTATCAAACTACGGCTGACTTTACACAGGAATAAGAAAAAATGTGACTTAACTACGTGACCCACATTTTATCTTTTTCATTGCAGGTTAAAACATGGTGCAGAACACCATAAAATCTAGGTCACATGGGGTTTTAACCCACATTTCCAACCCAAATGTTACCAATGATAACATTGTGGCTAGCATGGACTATGTCTACCTCTGGTACACCAGACTACTGCACTGTTGGACTTTCACTACATCTGCATAGCCATATCATACATAGATAATATCATGTAATGCGTACTGTTAGTGTCTAGTGTATATCTGCTATG
Source organism: Polymixia japonica (assembly GCA_900302305.1). NCBI lineage: Eukaryota > Metazoa > Chordata > Actinopteri > Polymixiiformes > Polymixiidae > Polymixia > Polymixia japonica. The sequence goes on from OMKK01022354.1 coordinate 41,709, forward strand.
TTCCTTGCACTATATGTGAAGTCCTGTATGTCGATGTACGGTGTGTGTTAGTTTATTATGCACCACGTGTTGTCAGGCCACGGCTCCGTGCTACCAACACAAATTCCTTGTGCTCTGCACTCAGCAATAAAGTGATTCTGATTGTGATGATTATTTCATGGAAGTGGAGGTGTATTTATATTGACTCTTTTTCAGACCTTTGTTCTGCCTCAGCTTCAACTAGTACTAACACTCTGTAGCTGTACCACTTATCTGTAGGACTCTGGAGATAACAGAACACTGGGCTCCACACAGGAAGTGTACTAGAGACAATAGCTAAGGATACATCTCCCTCTTGTGGCACAAGCAATGCTTCATGTAAGGCAACCACAGTGAAAACACTGTATTTAAGTGTGTAGTAAGCGATAAAGTAACTGCTTTTATTTCATGTATGTTAATTCATTGTAAGGATTTGACACCAGGAGTGTTGTGAAGTACCAACAACACATTTTAAAGGTTGCCTTCATAACCCGTTCCATGCCAGACACAAATAAGGTGCCTAACTTGCATGCCTAGGAGTGCCACCTGCTGATAGGATTAGTGCATTACAATTTCTGAAAATCCCTTATTTTACATGTAACCTTTACATTGTTGTTGATGACTTGCTACTGGAGACAATGGTTCACAGATCTGTATATTAAGATCCAATTTTGTGTTAACAGAGACCCAAGCTGGGTAACTGGGAGGTTCAAATAGTTCACCAGTCTTCAACATATTTTATCTGAAGATAGATGTTATATTGCAAATTACATGTTCTTAAGTCCTTGCTACAGTTTATCATTTAGGCTAAACTTGCTCTCCAGAAAATAGGCCTTAAAACCGTTGTTGTAGTATATACAGGATGACAAATGAGCTTGTTTAAAAAGAGTAACACCTTTATTCAAGCTTGAGGCTCTAACTCCATTTACTACAATATGACTTACTGGGAGTCCAAATGGATGTCAGTTGACCTGCGAAATGACAATCATGGCAATAGTTAAATTCCTTTTAAAAAAAGCAGAACTCATTTTATATTTAAAAAGTTTCGCTCTTTGCCAAATACACAAGTTCCTCCATTTTAATTTTTGCATTAGGATCACAAATAAATGGAAAAAAGGTAAATAAAACAAAACTGACTAATCATGATGACTACACTAGAGGTGCACTGGTGGCAGCGTTCTCTCTAATCCTAATACAATTTAAAATATATATTAACTTCATAAGCAGTAGAAAACTCCAATGAGCTCCAATCTCCTTTCACATTATCTAACAGTGTGAAGGAAATGGAACTACCAGTCTAGCATAAAACCTTCTTAATCTAAACAGTTAACAACTGGTAAAACTCTTATGTCTCCTCTACATTTGAGCTAGCGTCTTTAATCCAGTGTGTAGAGGCTTACAAAAGTATTCAGCCCCCTTGAATTTTGTTGTAATACAATGTCAGTTCAAAATGCATTTTTTTTGTCTGTGTTCTATGCAAAGTACTAAATTTGATCAAAGTTAAAAGGAAATGCTATAAATCTATGTGTAACAAGTAAAATAAAAATAACAGAAACATAGTTGCTTAAGTATTCCGCCCCTTTTCTTTATTTCAGCTAAATTATCACACTTAGAAAGATGTGTTCAAGTTTTCACATCACATTTCACTCAGACGTTATCTTTAGATTGTTCTTAGGGGCTTAGAACAATGTTTGCTTTTTCAATTGTTTTTCTTGCTAGGAAAGCTGAGACCAGGTCACTCCACTACATCCTAATGGGGTTTTAGGGTGAATTTTACTCAGATTACTTTAATGATTACTTTAACTTTTTAATGACATTCAAGTCGTCTCTGATGTTTCAAAGGAAATATAAACCGCCACCACCCTGCAAAAATACATAGAGGTGCAGTTTCAATGATTTCTCCACTGACTTCCATTATCTAATTTATATATTGTATTTTTGCACCGTGACAGGGGGGTGATGGTTTATATTTTCATTCAATCCTCAGGGACCGGACTTATACGCCATCCATGATACTATCCCATACTGCAACTACACTACATGGCCAAAAGTATGTGGACATTTGCTTGTCGAACATCTCATTGCAAAACCATGGGCATTAATATGGTCGGTCCCCCTTTCGCAGCTATAACAACCTCCACTCTTCTGGGAAGGCTTTCCCCTAGATGTTAGAACATTGCTGCGGGGATTTGCTTCCATTCAGCCACAAGAGCATTAGTGAGGTTGGGCACTGATGTTGGGCGATTAGGCCTGGCTGGCAGTCGGCGTTCCAATTCATCCCAAAGGTGTCGGATGGGGTTGAGGTCAGGGCTCTGTGCAGGCCGGTCAAGTTCTTCCATTGTCATGCTGAAACAGGAAAGGGCCTTCCCCAAACGGTTGCCACAAAGTTGGAAGCACAGAATCGAGTGTCATTGTATGCTGTAGCGTTAAGATTTCCCTTCACTGGAACTAAAGCACCTAGCCTGAACCATGAAAAACAGCCCCAGACCATTAGCTGAATTGACTATTTAGAAGGGGTTCCCGCATGCTTTTGGCCATGTAGAGTTCCTCTGTTATTATAATTTTACTTCTTATACATACATTTCTAGAATGTCCCGTTAGCTTTGATACAATTTAGTACTTTGCATAGAGCACAGACAAAAATACCCCATTTTGAAATCGTAGTACAGCAAAATGTCTAAACATTTAAGTGGGCTGAATATTTTTGCAAGCCACTGTATTAACCATGGAGCTGGAGAGGCCTGGACAGAATATAGAGTGACAAGACAGGAAGCGAACCTTCTTTTCCCATGTCCATCGAGTACAGTAACTCATCTTCACTGAAGATGCTAGAGTTTGACTTCAAAATAAACAGACATGTCATTGTACAGTGTGTGTTCAATTTTAAAACACGAGACCACATCACAATCAGAGCAGGTCAAGACATATGTCAGCTCTCAACTTCTATGGATGAGACCTGAATAAAATTGTACTTAAATCCCTTCAAATGATATGGACAGTATGCATGAGCACGGCATAATTCCAGTCGAGACCAAGACATTTTGCTCAATAGATGAGATTATCACAATTCAAAATCAAATTCAAGATCTAGGACTATGTGTGAAAACCGCCCTATAAATGACTGTTTGGGGAGGATTTCAGGAGCTATTTAACCAGTTCTACTATGCAAGCAAGTTCATTCCACTGGTAAATCTTTGACAAGATTTCAACTAACGTGTTGACCAAGGTCTGAGTGTCGACACAGCACTTATCCTTACCAAAGTGGACACACATCTGATCAAATACCAAATAGTAGAACCTAATAATACAGAGACAGAAACAATAAGACAAACAGTAGTTTCTATAAAGAAAGAAGCTAGAAAACAAAAGGAGATGATTGGTTCTGGGGTTTTAAGGGGTGTTATTACAGAACCATTCTGCCTAAAAAATCTCATCTCTACTTTAGGATGTGGCCACGACAGAAGAGTTCCTAGATCAAATAACAATTTGGGATATTACAGAGGCAGCCCAACTTCATTTTAAGGCATCCTAACTGGTGCGATCAAAGTCAACACTCTCTTAACAATGCCCGTCATCATGGAAGGTGATACGGTAAGACTTTGTAAACTTTGTGCCCAATATTACAGTGATATTCTTCATCATCAGTGACAACTGTCTGCGCACAACCAACTTAAGACATTGCCACAGAACATCATCGTTGATGGTGTGCCACCATTAACTAACAAAACCACAAAAGCTGTAGTGATGAGCCCAGATGCAAGTATGAAAAATGGTACGTCACTTTGACGCTCTCAGACCAGCTAGTGCTGACAGTGTTTTTTCCAAGCACTTTTGCAAGTAAAACACCTTTAATCATCTTTTCATTTTAACAGCTAGCCAAAAAATTTAAAATAGCAAACTGCCAAACTGTTGATGTAAGATTTTCATCTGTAATGGAAAAATAGATCTTATGCTTGTGATAAAATTTAGGATGGGTAGTTAGGATTTGATTCTGTAATAAGCCCCTGGTATGTTTAGAACAATGATACCAGTGTTAAAAGCACATTAATTTTAGACGTATAATGTAAAAAGTACAAAAGATCTACTGGATAGATATGATGACTACTACCTCAAGGCAGTATAGGCCTGAAACCTTATCTGTTCCAACCATTCACTAACTAAGCAGCACTAGCTAGTACAATATTAGTGGGTATGGGAACCATAATAAGCAGGACTTGAAACACTGAAAGGCAAAATGGATCTGTGCGTTCAACAATGTCTTAAAAAAAAACCTCTTGTCTGTATGATGTGGCAGGCACAACTGGGGCTGTTCACAGATCAGCAGTGTGTGGTTATAGGTACTGTGTGATGGTAAAGTGCCACAGACACTTGAAAAGAAATTCATTAAGGTTTCTTATGACCAGAACACACACTGACTGCACGATACGTCCACAGCTCATGAAAAAAAATACTTCCCTTGGGACCTTTCAAACAAGACTAGATGTGTGCGTTTGTTGTCCAATTATTGCCATAGTAACATGACCCGTTGTCCAAGACCCACCAGCCCTGTATTGGTCCTTCCCCTTCTGCCTGTACCATGAATGTAACAATAAAATAAAAAAATGAAAAAAAGATTTAAAAAATGAGTACAAAATCCACTACGCAGCGCTCGGCATGAGATACCGAGGACGAACTAAGGTTTGGTTGTCTTTAGACAGGCTGTTCTTAGGCTGCAGTACTGTTGAGCTCCAGTGTGTGGTGTTACTGAGCTGCGGCCTGCTGCCGTGCGCCGGGTTTCTCTGTGGAGGGCCAGGGGTCAGACAGTCAGACGGTTGTTGGAGGGTTGTAGGGGGCTCCAGGAGGCTGTGTGGGCAGGGGGATCCTGGGAGAACCCTGACGCTCGACTGTCGCAGCACGGCTGGTTCTCCTCTTTATTTATCCCCACTGAACACAGGCGCCGGTGCCTCAGCAGCCTGTCTGTCCGTGAGAAGTTCTGGAACCAGACAAAGAGAGACCTTCGAGCATCTCTTCCACGGCAGCAAGAGCTACATCTATCAAACATCTTCTGTAAACAGGTTGCTTATTGCGACTACTAGGAGTTGGATCTTTTGGTCCTTTTTTTATTTCAAGTTACGAAATGCAGATGAACACAAAGTACTCTAAAGTTACATATACAGTGTATATTAATTAGTACAGGTATAATGGCTTGCTTACCTGATGACAGCGATCACACTGATAGGGCTTCTCTCCACTGTGTACCCTCTTGTGTCTGTCCAGGTGGTAGCGCTGAATGAACCGCATATCGCACGAATCACAAGCAAACGGCTTTTCCCCTGCAAACAAACACGTGAATCGTTTGTCACAAAAAACATCTGCTGGATATTTTTTTTATTGCTTACATTCCATTAGTGATATAATAATAATATAATACTACATAATGTAATACGTGGTTGATCCCCAAAGGGAAGTTCCCGCTCCACAAGGAGGTCATTGGGCGGGGTCAGCTACAGTACAGCGCCCCTGGAATAGGTAGGGATTCTGTGTGGGATATTCTAAAAGGCTTAATGTAAAAATGGCTCAACAAGGCAAAAAATGATTTCACTTGGATGAAAAAATGTCATTTTTCCCCCCAGGTGTATTGCACCATAACAACTAGCAATGGTGAAAAGACATTTTTTTGAATTATTATATTGAAAAACACCCCAAAAAGGGGGCTTAACATGGCTTAACGAGCCAATAATGTAAAACTATGTTTACATTTTGAGAGGTTTTTAATTCATCAAGTCTTTTAGAATGTCTTAAGCTTGCCAATACAGGTTCTTGAACCCGGATCCACTGGTAGAAGAGCGGCCTACTTACTCACTATGCCACCCTGCTGCCCATATCCAACTAATTAATGTCAAGGGCACAGACAGACCACATTGCAATGAGGAGAAAGGCGACCTTTAGGCTGATGATACTGACCTGTATGTGTAAGTATATGTCGCTTGAGGTGGTAGCTGCTCCGGAAGGCACCGTAGCAGTGGTCACAGATGAAATTCTTCTGGACTTTCAGCGAGTTGTCGTCGTCCAAATCCATCTGCGGAATCATAGGCTGACAAAATTGACAGTGTTAGAAGTTGTAGTTACAGAACAGTGAAAGTAAGTCCTGTGTGCTTTCCTTTTCAAGGCAAAACTGAAATAATACGTACCTCCAATTTCTCTTTAACTTTGATGGGTGTCCCTGATTTTTTGTGCTTTTTCTTCGGTTGCATATTCTGGTTTGCCTGTATGTCCTTTTCATCCATCATTCTTGATGAGTGGTAATCTCCATCCTTACGGATTAACTTTGAGAAAAAAAAGGTAGTGTATCAGTTAGAGTGGCAACAAACACATTCATTTGTTTTGCAAGCAAACAAATATTAATTTGTGAATAAATTATGTCATATAATCCTATACCATATAATTACAATACAAAAATATGTCAGAGTTTCCTTGGGATATATCCCAAGGCAGAATATTGGCTACTAACATCTTTTCATGTGTTAGTTTTCTGACTCTTTTTAGATGGAATGCCACCATAAAGTCTAGAAGTCAATAAACAACTTTTAGTTGTTTTACACAGTTGAGAAGTGACAGTGTCAACAGGCTCTCTGGAGGACTATGTCAAGTTTTCTTCCATGCAAAATAAACAAAGAGAGCTTTTGTGGTGTGTGTGGTGCTGTGGCTGGTGTCTCCCTCACCAGCGGCGGGCAGCTCCCGGCTGATGGATGACCCATGTGGCTGTGTTGGGGCTGGTGGCCATGGTGACCCTGGTGTCCGTGGCTGTGCTGGGAATGGTGGCTTTCAGGGCTGTCCCTCTGCCCTTGGCCCAAGGGTGACATCATCTTCTTCTGGCCTGGAATGCTGTTGGCCTGCATCAGTGCCATGCTAGACAGCACTGCTTCGCAGCCCAGCAACCCAGCCTAGCAACACAAAGACCAGGTCAGGGCTGGGAGAAGGAGGCACATGACTCCTTAGAGACCACAAGCCAGGGACTGAGCAAGGGAAACAGGGAAATGCACTGGCAAAGGATTGGAAACAAAAAAGACTAAAATCGTGATGGTGATTCTTGAGGTGAGGAGACTTCCACTGACCCATTTCATATGGTCTCGAACAGAGTTGGAATGGTGTGTCATCGCCGTGGTTTTGAATGCGTGTGTGTTTGGGGGAACAGAGGGGGCTTCACTCAGGATAAGGGGTGAAAGAAGAGACCACACCCACCCAAATCATCAGGGGCCAAAGCCTGAAAGTAGAGGTATAACAAAACGTGAGGCTACGATTTCTACATGCTGGAATCATGAACTGGAATACTGCACCGATCAGTTTAGGTTAAATCAATGATGAAAATTTGGATATAACCAGAAGTCTGGGTGTTTCAATAACGTGCAGTTTGACAGGCTTGAAGAGAGCCCCAATGGTTTGGTGCATGCACAATGTACAGAAAAGGCATGACAGTCAGGTAAAAGAATACTTTAACCATCAAAGAAAAGAAGGAGAGCTAATGGAGGAGTCAGTCCTTGAAAAAAAATACACATTTCATGATCTAATTCACATAAGCTCACAAATCAAAACTCTGAATGTGTGATTCCGTCAATGAGCTCTTAAATCCAATGAGCTCTTAAATCCATTCTAAAACAGAGTTCACATATTTCTTTATTCGCTTGTATGACAGAATCCTGGAATGCAGAAGAGCGCAAAAACCTGGAGCTCCTCCATTCATAATGGACTGGTGACTGACTTTATGGATTCACAAAGCCTTGGCTTGAGTTTTGACATCAAAGTTGGCTTAGTTGCATGTGTGCCCACACCCCAGGACGATGTCTGTAAGTGACACTGCTGTGTCAACATAGCTTGTCCTTTATTCACTACCCATGGATCAGCTCCAGGATTAGTGTCTGGATGACAATATTCACCAAGTCTTGTCTCCTTTTTTTCTAGTTCTGGGAGAGACTTGTTAATGTTCACAAAACTAGACTCAACTCTCCCACGTCGTAAGAATAACATCAAGGAAATCTGAGTTATGTAAACTATTAGAGCTGTTACAACACATTTGTTACATATAGCTAGCCTTTGTAGATTGCATGGGTGTATTGTATGCATGCTACAAGAATAGGTGTCAAAATAGATTGGTGGAACTGTTATTTGACTGATGCTTCGATGCCGTCAAAAGCAGTTGTCGTTTTGTCACCAAAGCCTATAGCGATCAAAGCAAGACTCAGTCCATATAGGGTGTGTGGTTATGGGCCAATTCCTATCTCTCCTACTCATCATTATAACAAAGTAGACAGCTATGGTGGGGGGAAATTGTCTCTTAGGCTATTAGGCTCCTCCACAACCTTTCTATTCTCTTATATGAAAACTAAGTACAGATTCTGTAAGGCCTCGTGGCATGTTCGTGGCAACGACATATAGTTCTTTCTGAAAACGATAAGAGTTGTATGAAATTTCACAGCTAAGGCATGAAGATTTATTATTACTTGATTGTTCTTAATGAGATGCTGCTCAATAAAGAACAGACGTGATTTTTGGAAAATCATTTTCTCAAGAGGTTTACACCATTACAGAGTTTATTTGTGCATAGGTATAGAGGAGTGAAATGTCTCACCCATGCCTGGCTGACCCAAATATGCCTCTTAATGTCCAAGGCGCCTAGTTAATAGCGCAGTGAGAAAAAAAAGAAAAACAAGTGTCAGTTTGGCCTTGAAATTTAGGAGACTGACAAGAAACTGGAAGGTCAATGGTTTGGTATTACACCTTTTGGACCCAGAGAGCCCTAAAGCAGGTCACAGAACTAACCAGGTCAGTTATACTTCCGCCAAGCTTGCAGTCAGAACTCTCTAATGATGAAACTCTAGTCTACACTATGGTATAAACTTCCAGCATCTCATAAGAAAAATGGCTGAGGCAGGCATACATATTACCCATATATGAGTCTGTGCTGAAACTTACACAAATAGCACCTTTACTCAAACAAACACAGGTTATATCAAGTACAACTTGTTTTATTTCCTAAAAATACAAATTAGATTTTTTTTAAACACTCGTAAGTAGGCTATAAGGTGTTCTTGCAGAAGCAAGCAGCCAAACACAAGGTCCCGTTTAAAAAACGATCTATTTCCACACATAAAGAAGTAACTACACGTGATAAAAAAGCGTCGTATTAACGCACGTCCCGTCGGAAACACGGAACACCTCTTTAACAATTCATCTGTTTTTTGGGGCCAAACGGGAGACAAATCGAGAGAATTCGCACGGCTATTAATATGTAACAGCTACGGGACATTATAAACACATTGCATTCGAACGTCTTGAGTTTGTTGAGAGCGACTAGTTACTAAGAAGCTTACTGATAGAAAAGGCCGGTGAAGCTCTGGAACACAACTCTGATGTGTCCCGTGAACCCCCCACCCCCCGCGCGCCTCAGACAACACAACAACAGCGAGGCAGGGCGTGCGGGCTGATAAGCACTACTCTCATTGGATAGCGATCTTAGAAATAGTTCAAACTATTATAGTGTCGGATGCGAAAGCATCGTAAGTACGAATTCGAGGGAACGGTCTGCTTACCTTTCGATTATAAGAGTTAATCAGATTAATATTTCTTGTCGCACTTCCAAAATTTTCTCAGTTTACAAACACTGACAGGAAACGCTACCGGAAGTTCTCCCCGGGGAGGGCGCTGATTGGCCCGAGTAGTGTTCACGTGATTTGAGCGGAATGACCCACAAACGCGGCCATGCTTGTGAGGGAAGGGTGTAGGACCATGAGACGCAAGCGAAGAAAATGAATGGTGTCAGCAGCGAAAATAGCCCCCAACATTTTAGGGAAGACGAAGATGTGGGGACGTGCTCACTAGCCATGGGGAGATCATTTTGAAACTGCTTTCAGAAACGACTTCTAGTGACTCAATCAAACATCTGATCTTTGACTTGAAAGTGACCACTTTAAGGATTAATGACATTAATTAATGACAGACACAATTCCCAATCTAAACAAGTCTGACCTTGCCACATAAAATTATACTCTTGGAATTGAAGACTATTTTAATTTAATTGATTGACAGCTTTGTTTTATTATTATTCGTGTGCTTGCCAAGCACACTAGTTACTATAATCACATGTGTATCATTATTATTATTATTATTATCATCATCATCATCATTATTATTATTATTATTATTATTAATAAGATTCTTACTGTTTTGTCTCAGGGTGTAAATCCTCCCAGTTTCCACACTATACATACAATATATCAAAATGTGCGGAATTCGCCCTTCACCTCCCACATCGTGCACGGTTCGCGAGGAATGCGCGTTATACGCCGCCAAATGTGGCAGCAAACCCATTGACTGGAAGTTGTGGCATTTTCACGCACACAAATGGTCGACCCTTAGAGTATATTGTATGTGTAGGTTAGGGGTGTGAGGCTGGGGCAATCAGGCTTTCACACTCTAGCTTGGGAGACAATGTGTATGCACATTGTCCTATAGCTGAACTGCACAGATGTCCTATATGCTGTAATTCCAGATAGCAGAGTAATCGTAGCTGTAGCCTACAGTTAATACCTTGATGTCCTGTGTTTTGACGAAATTGTAATAAAATATATTTTTAACTATTCCTTCTGTGATTGTGTGTGTGTGTGTGTGTGTGTGTGTGTGTGTGTGTGTGTGTGTGTGTGTGTTTGGGGATAGGCCTACAGTTTGGTGTTACCATGGTAGGGTTTTGGCCATTTTTGGCAGTAGGCCTACTTGAATATATGAGTCTTTGGCTACCAAGGGATTTTGTCATCCAGTGAACTTCATACTTTGCCAATTGTCTTACATTGACTCCATTCCTTGAACCTGTCAATAAATTTGGTTAACACTGAAAGACAAACAAGTTAGAGATATTACTTTAGTTGACCTCTCACATTATTATCTATATTTACTTCATTGTGTGTGTGCTCTTGACATCGAATAGTAATAGACGATATTTGTGTGCATTTAAAAAAAAATGTTTGTGGGATTAGTCAACCAGAGTTTGAGCTGAAGCCCTTTGGAAATAGACTAATTTGAGTATAGAATCCCAGTGTATTCATACAATTTCTTATGCAGTGGTACCCTAATTGATACATATAATTAAAGCATTAACTTAATTGATCATATTGGTAATTGTAATTACCCAAGCCAATATTACCTATACTCATTTTCCTACAGAGACCATTGTGAATATCTGACGTCCACAGATGGAGGCATGGGGACAGAGGATGTTAATTGGTCCTCCTGGGCTTCAGTAATCAATGTACTCTGAAGGCAACAAACCAATCGGTTATCATTATGAATCATATTAACCAACTGCAACTCACTTCATTCCAACTATCATCAAGTCCAATAAACTGTATACAGTGATGTTAAGCATAGAATCAAATTGTACCAAAGTGTTTTACATAACAGCTGGTTAAAAGAAAGTCAAACTATAGAACACCAACAGCAAATTAAAACAATCATAAAAACATAAAATAAATAAAAAAACAACTAACCCCCTCATATATTTAGCAATTGTTAGTACCACCCTGAAGGTCTAGCACTTCTCTAGAATGATTCTTAGCACAGCCTTGATATTCACAGCACCTCTCTATCATTAGGCTACTTGTGACGATAGTAGTCTGCCTACTCTACTGTTTTCCAGTTTGCACACTAAGAGCGTCAGCTAAATGCCAAAATGTAAAATGAATAAATTGTTTTTTAAATTTTAATTCAGCATTTCACTTATTATCGAGAGCGTGACTCTATAACTAATCATTCAAAAATAAACCTTTTTACGCGTTAACACAGCACACATTGAGACGTTGAAAACGTCAGGTAGATTTTCTACACCTTTAGACGTCACATTTTGGCGTGTTAACACGCAAATACCTGTCACAGCCAACGGGTTGTTATATTATTGTCTAATAAGGGTGTTAGAAAGGAAGTCTGAGGCACAACGATTTTTGTCTGAACTGTTCCCAGCCGAATAGTTTGTAGAACACACAAACCAAAGTATTAGGCTAAGCTATGGCTATGGTAAGTGCTTGTAATTAACTTTATCGTGATGATGCTGTTTATCCCATTCAATTTCAATAGCAATAGCAATACCAATAGCAATCATTTCTAAATCTGTGTCTGCTTGTAATGTTACCAGTCCTACCACTAGGCGTCACTATGCACATCCATCAAAGAGTGAGCAGCAGCGAGCAGCAGGTTTACTGATGTAGCCTATGTCTGATCTTTAACATGGAATTCCACTTTATATTGACGATCCTGTAATGTTTTGGTACGGGGTTAGCAGTGGGCTACATATGCATCACAATATTTCTTCAGAGGAAAAGAAAATTTGATTATTTTAATAAATGCTATTGTCCCTTATTCCCTGGGGCTCAGAGATGTTACAGATTAAGTAAACTATGCCAGGCAGAGCAGCGCTCTACTCAACAATGTTACGGAGAGATTTTGTCTGAAATACTCTCATCTCAATGTATACAATGCCTAAATGTGCGGTTGCAATTTGACAGAAAGTTCTGCAGCGTCATCACCAAGTTTCTGCTTCTGAAACTTCACCGTCCCCGCTGAGATTAAATTGGCTTCTTCTAGACCACAATTCTGGTTTACGTTTCATACACGTAATTTACTTTACATACCCAGAGCCTGCAGGGTGCCTGTAACCAGTGTGTAGACCCCCACATCAGTCATTTATGCACAAGGTCAGTAATTTATGCACAATGTGCTCCCTTGCGTTGTTGTGCGACTTCATTGATACAACCCTCCTCATGAATATGTATCACCGCCTTGATTCATGATCCCTCATTGGCCACAACCAGAAAATGCACGTTAACTGCGCTTGCGGATTTTGGCACTGATATGCCGGCATATATTTAACAAGATATAAATTAAAGTGGCAATCTCGAAGATCTCCGTTTCGTTATCTTTGGCGGCACCTATGGCGAAAAGAGAGAGCAGAGACCGGAAAAAACAGTACACCACTTCATATCACCAACTGAGCCATCGGCTCAATCACCATTGTGTTACCTCATTCGGCGATAGATAGTGACTTAACAGACATTTATTGAAATGAAAATCTTCTGAGATCTTTGAGATTTAACCAAGGGCAATATAAAGTATGTAAATCAGTGTGTTGAGTGTTTGAATGAGTGTACAGTATAATGAACAATGAGAATAAACACAAGGAAAAACCTAACCCAAACACCAAACCATACACCTAGCATAGGTTATATTACACACCTAGTTTATTCATCAACCAGTTGTTTTCATTTTTGAACACTGAAAAACAAGTCAATTATTTTATATAATATCAACTACCCTTCGTCCACTCTGTAAGGCAAGAGCCTGGAAGACGTTAAATTCAGTCGGCCAAGTGCCTTGGCTGTGAAGAAAGTAAAAAACATAAAATAGTCCCAAACCCATAATCGTACATAACATTTTGGTGTTGTCAAGTGCCAGAGATTGGGCCAGAGACTGACTGAATCCGCCACCTTATATAGCTGAGGAGCAGCAGGCACAGTGATTACAATTAGCGATGCACTTCCTGCTTCACTGCTAAAAGGGAAGGACAGCCTAAACAGGAAGTCAAAAGGGGTGTCACGCTAGACCCTGGCTTGAAGATCAAATAGGATAAATGATGACAGTGATACTGCTCATAGATCATTTCCTAATCTCTCAATTTCATCAAGAAAGAAGTCCAGATCCCTTAGGGAAACTTGTGGTGAAAGCACCACCGCACGAAAAAAGTTGACTCTGTCTCCCAGCGACCGGAGACCCACTAAGGTGGTGCCTTGCTTCATCATGCGTTCCTTGATGGCTGGAGCTACCTATCAATCAAAAGAACAACAATAAACAACTATAAGACTTACAAGTACCTCAGAAAAAAAAATCCAATTAACTTTTTACCTCAGCGAGTCTGTCCTTGTAGTCTGTACGTCCCTCCTTTCCTCTCAGACTGGGCGGTATGAACCAGAAGCATACATGCACATACTCTGGCTGTACAACAGCACACAAACAGACTCAGTTAGGCAGTGTGAAAGATAGAATAATGTGTCTTTGAACATTTATGATGTGCTAAAGATGTCAACTTGCCTCTCCCACAAGTTTAAAGCCCTCTCTTTTCTTGACCTGCTGTACCAGATACCTGTAGAAAAAATGGCATTACTGTTATACTTGTTATGTTGTTATTGTTAAGTTGCATACCAGGGTGTTTATTTATTTATTTATTTTTATATAATAAGTTGTTATGTACCTTGATTTGGTAAAAGCCATATCCACACGCTGTTCGAAACCATTAGATCCTAGAGCTTTCCACATCAACCAAAACTTAAGACAGTCAACTTTGCGGCCATGCATTGCCTTGTCCTCAACACTTTGATTGATATCATAAAACCCATCTTGCTGGAAGAGGTATGTGTCGACATCACTGTGGCACTGTTCCATCAGGCTCTGAGTCAGCAAGGATAGTAATACACATGACAAAAAGCATCTGAATGGCAGTTGTTCATTTGGTATCATGAAAAGCAACAGTTCATCAACCAAGTTCAGATGTCTGACCTTATTATTCTTGAGCAGAAACACTGAACACTGCAAACCAGCCAGCATCATCTTATGTGGATTCCAAGACAGTGAATTCACTCTAAACATAGTGACACACACACACACACACACACACACACACACACACACACACACGTACACACATACAGGCACACACACAAACACACTCACACAAACACATACAGGCACACACACAAACACACTCACACAAACACATACAGGCACACACACAAACACACTCACACAAACACATACAGGCACACATACAAACACACTCACACAAACACATACAGGCACACACACAAACACACTCACACAAACACAGGGATGCAAACACAATAATCAGCTTATTGCACTCAGTGGCTAACTGTGAATTCACTGA
>OMKK01022366.1:2506-15519 GCA_900302305.1 Polymixia japonica
TAATGATAAGTGATAATCTCTTTCTGTCCTGTGTCCCTCTCTCTTCTCTTTTCACTTATTCTGAGATAGTTTAGTGTAGGTTATTTGCACATACAAGGAGCAAAACAATTTTGTGAATGAGACAAAAAACTCCAAGGGTTTCTGTGTGTGTGTGTGTGTGTGTGTGTGTGTGTGTGTGTGTGTGTGTGTGTGTGTTCAACATTTAAGTATTTTATAGTTGCAGTCATCTATATCTAATCAAGTACTGACTGTCATTTATTTGTTATAAAATGGTTTTAGTGTTGTTCTTCTTGTAAATTAACCTACTGTTACTGTCTTGGTAGTCTTCCTTAGAAAATAGATATTTTATCTCAATATAACTAATCTAGATAATTAAGTATTGTGAACTAGTCAAAAAACAACTAATATCTACAGACATTTTGTTACTTTGTTTTTCAACTGCTATCATTAATTCCCAATGTTAATTAACTGACATATTCTATTTTATATGGAACCTTTACAGCTATATATATGAGATTACACTGAACATGTTGCTTCATACCTAAGTCACACCAAACATCTTATAGCAACAGCCATGTGCCTTCACTGCCACATTTAGATCCATCACGTGATAGAAGGATTGTCTCAGCCCGTCTGGGCTACTGGGGTCAAGGGTCATCTGGCAGCATTTCAATTGCTTAACAACCTCCACCCAGCCTTATGACACTGTATACTGGGCATGTTTTAGAGGGAGAAGAGCTGCTATCTGCCTACACAGATAAACTGAAAAGGGTCAAATAGGAGAGAGAAAGGGAAATATAGAAAGAGTTTATGGAGTGACAAAGAAATAAGGGGGGAGAGAGAGATAGGCAAAGGGAGAGAAAGGACAACAGAAAGAAGAAGAAGAGCAGGTGTCTCAAAGTAACACTGTGTCCACGGTAACGTCTTAATGGCTTAATGGCTTCCAAATGCTTTGACCTTGGCTCTCCTGGGCCAGATTTAAATCGGTACCAGGAATGGACAAGCTGCTTTAGAAGCTGTATGATGTAAAGAGAAGTAAAAGGGAAAGAATTAGCTGATCAAACTTTAGTTGGTAAGTATCACAGTGAGTAACTAATAGAGAAAAGGACATGGAAAGTTTTATCATTGAATGGCTATTTTGCTGGTGTTGTGTACATTTTGTGGGATTGATTGGGCAAGTGGGATACATTTTTAGCTTGTAGTTTTAAATGCTTAACAGAAAATTATTCAAATTTTCCCTGAATTGATTGATTTGATGGCAACCCTGTCCTACTCCAAAGTAAACCAACAGTGCATGCATCACAACAATGTTTTACTAGGTAAATACCCTGTAGTGCTCCTAATGAAGTCTTAAACTTAATCTAATGACAGAGCTGGTGAAACAATCACTAAGGTGTGGCGGTTTGCATGCAGTGGTGTAGGGATGAGACACTAGTTTCAACTGAGATTGGAATCAAATGGACCAATGCAGAACACTCTTCGTACCCACACCCTCCAGGTGCACTGAGATGTATTCCAGATAAACTGAGATACACTGTATATGCACGCACATATATGAAAAGCTCCCACATATATATGTGATAAAGACTCTTGTGGACATATATGAACTACTCATGCACATATGTAAATGAAACACTTGCACAAACACACACACAGACATATTAATGCAAGTATTTTACATATACAGTATATGTGCAAATGTTAAATATATTTGTGTATTTAGTGACTACAGCTGAATCCAATATGTGTAAGAATCTCATATGTGTATGTGAGAACATTAAAACAAATCAGAAATAGCATTATTCCCCCTTCAACAACTTTGACTTGATTCATAATGAACTTGGCAACTTCCAATGTGAAGCCAGCCATGTTTGAAGCTTAAGCTTCAACTTAAACTTAACTTAAACTTTCATTAAACACATTTACAATAATTACACACTATCAATAACCACAAACAATCCAATCAATATTTGATTGTTTCGTTCAAACCGTCATGTACATTCCGCACTGATTTTGATATTATAATGATATTGATGTTATAATGCGAGGTGTGCTGTGTGAGTGGTATTAACTCTTGTGTAGCATGCAGACAGGTAATTATTATGTCTTAAAGGTTGCTAAGCTGCGGTTTTACTGTGCTTAAGGTTTTGGTTAGGGTCATTAAGGTTAGCGTAGCCCTTCCCGTAAGATTAGCATAATTTTGTTTTGAGTGAGTTAGCAGTCATTTGGTATGTTAGTTAGAAGAAATTGTTCCACAACCGTCGCTAACCCATTTGATAGGTTATTAAAACTATTTTTTAAATTACTGCATTTTGTAAGCCACAGTCACCACAGAGTGGACACCTGGTGATCCTTCCGTGCTTCAAGGGCAGAGTCTTTATATCACACTGTCCACTGGTACTTTTAGGTCTAACTCACCAACTGGTCAGTGAGCATTTATTCTGACCATGGGTTGTTTATAACTCTCAAGATGGGCTGCATTCAAGTTGTCTTCTTTTTTTAAAAGAAAATTGTAATTTATTGATAACAAAAGCCTGTTTGTGTTCTTCATAAATGTATAGATTACCAATTTTCCTGGGCTTCCCTGCTACATTGTCTCCAAGACACAACTAGATCAAACCAGGATTTATAGCATGATTTATAGCAAGATTTCACACACAGTAGTAGTTTAACTTTTGGTGGCACCTTAGTGTGTACTTACTGGAATGTGTGTGTGTGTGTGTGTGTGTGTGTGTGTGTGCTTGTATACAGTATATCCAGTGTTGGGCAGTAACGCATTACTTGTAACACGTTACAGTAACGAGTAGTGTAAGGGATTACAATTTTAAATTCAGTAATTATATTACAATCACTAATCCCAGTAACACTCACTTGTTACTTTTACACTTGGGTGTGGACGTGCTCTCTGTCTTATCAGGATTAATTGAGGGTTGATATCAGTGTGGTCTCTGCGGTCAGATGAAAGATTTCTCCGCATGAGGAGAAATGAGACTTGCAGTATTTCCAAAGTTGGGTTGTAGCTTAGCTGGCTTGCTAACGTTAGCCAAGGATATCCCTACATTCAGGAGTCAACTAACGCTAGTTAGCTTAGCTGGCTTGCTAACGTTAGCCAAGGGTATCCCTACATTCAGGAGTCAACTAACGCTAGTTAGCTTAGCTGGCTTGCTAACGTTAGCCACGGGTATCCCTACATTCAGGAGTCAACTAACGCTAGTTAGCTTAGCTGGCTTGCTAACGTTAGCCGCGGGTATCCCTACATTCAGGAGTCAACTAACGCTAGTTAGCTTAGCTGGCTACATGTGTTAAATACAAAAGTTACAGCGTGTGGCTGTGAAGGATTTTGAGTTGTTTAAAGGAAACTTTGACGGAGCTGACTGAGTAACAAAAGTAAAGTAACAAGTAATATAATGTTACTTTTGCTGCTGAGTAATAAGTAAAGTAATGTAATCACTTTTACAATGAGTAATATGTAATCAGTAATTAATTACAATTTTCAAGAAAACACTAGATAACACTTGGTTTTCTTGGCTCTTGGTTCCATCATTGAGTCTTTTGTCAGCTAGAGCAGAAGTTTGTTGTCTCCACCTTCTACCTATGATCTCTGTCACCACAATGGTCACTTTTTACACCTGCAAATAATTCCATGTATTTTCCAGATACAGTGTAATTTATTCAATAAATACGAGTTAGAACAGTTGTGAGACTTTTTAACTAAACTTTTTTAACTAAACTTTTTTAACTAAACTCTCTTTTATTATTATTTGCGTATTGTGATGGCTGAAAGTTGTTTTGATTTTTTTTAAATAATGAAGGTTGAGTAGAGTGGACAATTAACTTGCAATAATATAAAAACAGCATTGTTGGCTCAATACTGTTAAATTGGAGTTAATATTACTTTAAAAAGCAGTGCTCACTTTTATACATTTTGCAGTGGAGCTTCAACGGAACAAGAATGCTGCCATTGGGGAACATATCAAAGAACATAAGCCCAGTTTTCACACAATTTTATATTTTGGCCATTTTTTTATATAACACTATCCAGATAAGAATTGTTTCAGCACTGAAGCCGACATTTGAACCAAAACTGGGGAAAAAACACAGACATACATAGAACCAAAATCTAAATCTCTCCATCACTGTTAAGAGCAGAAAAGCTCCCAGGGAACCTGAAGAGTTCAACCTACTGTGAGAGATGAAGTCTTTTCTCGTGCTGCACTTGGTAGGACATTTAAGGATAATTGTAATAGGATTTTGTTGCTATCTATAGGAAGGATATAGAGAGGTTAGAAGTGGTTACTCATTCTTTCCTCCCCCAACAGGAAGAATCAAGTAATAATCGGATACTTTAGACACACCCTCGTGGAAAACGTTATATTGAAAGAATAAAGAGGAAATAATGCTGTCCTATGAAAGGCTGACATAATAGGACTTGGTGCCACTTGTACCAGAGGAGCTTTAGGTCAAGTGTTACTGTGGGCCCCATGTTATTACCACCTGTATGAAAGGTATCTATCTATCTATCTATCTATCTATCTATCTATCTATCTATCTATCTATCTATCATCTATCTATCATCTATCTGTCTCTCTAGTGAAGAAAGAGGTTGTGCACATCATGTAGTAAATGTAATTTGTTTAACTATATATAGCTTATAAGGTCAGGTTAATTGGCCACACACACACATACACACACACACACACATACACACACACAGCTGCTTGCACACTGGTAATATAGACAAAACATTAAACTCATTACATTAGGTAGGAGATACAGAGGAAGGGCAGGTGACCTTTGCCTTTCTTTACCCACAAAGACTATATTATTTTATTGAATACTTTGGAATTTACTTGAATTTTACACATTTCTTTACTTGTTCCCCATCATTTCTTTTCTACTGGAAACTTCAGGTAGTTCAACTCAGACTCAGACAGAACGATCTCAACTGTTCAGTTGTTATTCTCATTTAACTGCATAGTCAGTTGTGTGTGTAGTTATGTGCTCCATTTTCATCTGTCTGCAAGAAATGGTAAAAACCTAAAGAATTAAAACAAAATGGGTAAGGACCATATATAGATATAAGTCAAGTTAAATAATAAGTAACTAATAGATTAATAACATTTAAAATGATAAAACACAATTCTCATTTCCCAGTTTACGACCTGCAGTATGTTGCATTTTCTTACCACTATATTAGCTGATTACAAAAGAATCAGTTATTGGGTCATCCTATATAATGGCAGCACAGTTTTTGCCACCTACCATTGTATAGAAAAAGCTTTAAAAAAAACCTAATGGTTAGCAAATAAGCATTTCTCCTTTCTTGTCTTCCAGATTCTGGCCATGATTTCTATTCTGTTCATCATCATGTCGACCATCTCGTTGTCCCTCAACACCCTGCCAGAGCTGCAGGTGATGGATGAATTTGGCCAGTTCAACGACAATCCCAGCCTGGCCCATGTTGAAGCCATCTGCATTGCCTGGTTCACCATGGAGTATATCCTGCGCCTGTTGTCAGCACCCAACAAGTGGAACTTCATCAAGGCCCCGCTAAACGTCATCGATCTGCTGGCTATATTGCCTTACTATGTGACTCTCTTCCTGACTGAATCAAACAAGAGCGTGCTGCAGTTCCAGAATGTACGTCGTGTGGTCCAGATCTTCCGTATCATGAGAATCCTAAGGATTCTGAAGCTGGCTCGGCACTCTACAGGGCTCCAGTCTCTGGGCTTCACTCTGAGAAGGAGTTATAATGAGTTGGGACTGCTGATTCTCTTCCTGGCCATGGGCATCATGATCTTCTCCAGCTTGGTATTCTTTGCTGAAAAGGACGAGGATGCCACTAAGTTCACCAGCATTCCTGCCTCCTTCTGGTGGGCTACAATTACCATGACTACCGTTGGTTATGGAGACATCTACCCACAGACTCTGCTGGGGAAGATTGTGGGTGGGCTCTGCTGTATTGCAGGTGTGCTGGTCATTGCCCTACCCATCCCCATCATTGTCAACAACTTCTCTGAGTTCTACCGTGAGCAAAAGAGGCAGGAGAAGGCAATTAAGAGAAGAGAAGCTCTTGAGAAAGCCAAGAGGAATGGTAGTATTGTCTCTATGAATCTAAAGGATGCCTTTGCCCGTAGTATGGAGCTGACAGATGTGCTGATAGAAAAGGGAGATGAGAGCAAGGGTCCAGTGGACAACCACCTGTCACCCAGCCGCTGGAGCTACCACAGACATTATTCTAACGCAGAGGTGGTCAGCCCTGCTCGCTCCCAACAAACCCGATACCAGGAGATTACCCACCTGGGCTCCCCTGGCCGAGCCAAAGGTACTCCTATTAGAACCTGCCCACAGCACCTTAATGCCCAGTGTCTGGAAGACACTTACAACAAGATGACAACCAATCAGGAGCAGCTGGGGAAGAGAATAGAGGAGCAGATGGAAGTTATGATGGTGGCCTCCACTTGCAGCAGGAATCCTCTAATTAAACAGACCAGCACCGAAGTCAGCTCTGCCGACAGTTCCTCCAGAGGGGTTGGGGAGTTTTCTGGGGAAGGAGGAGAGAGAGGCTCCCTGCTCCCGAATGTGGGCCACACCAGACAACGTATCCCCCCTCCCCTGGATCTCAGCCAGATCAGCTCGATTGAGATGAGCAAGGGTCCTGAGACCATTGAGCCAATGTCCATCATCAAAGAGGGGCTGTACGAGTTTGTCTCCAGCCACCCAGACAGTAGTGGAAGTGGAGATGTAGGCACAGGGCCGCAGGGTGTGGAAAGCTTCGGGATGACTTACGAGAGCATTCGCAGCTCCCTGCGAGGCAATAGCACCCCTCAGAAAATGAAAGCCCTCAAAGTTAACTTCATCGGATCCCAGGAAGAGATGCTTATGGCTGTGATGACACCTGTAGCCACCCCGGTCTCCGCTGGCTCAGCCAGGCTGCCCCAGGCTTTGTCAGATGATACTGTTTCCAGGTCCCCTGTGGCACTCAGCACTATCCTGCATGAAAGTAAGTCTCCTCTGGGGCTCCTGCATTCTCCGTCCACGGCCCAGCAATCTGTCAGTCCGAGCAGCACCCAGGGGGGAGGGGAGGGTGCAGCGGCTAGGGGCTTAGAAGGTGAAGGGCAGCACACAGGCCTAAGCCGCCGGGGGAAGAATCACATGGAAAGGTCTGCCGTCGGCTCAGGCGGCAGCGCAAGCCCATTGTCCCCTAAACCCAGCCCTCTCAACTGTGCCCAGGAGTCAGTGGGGGTGGAGGGAAGAGGAGGAGGAGGAGGAGGAGGGGAGTTATCAGCAGAGAGTGGAGAGAAAGTAGAAAACCATATTGTTCAGGATGGAAGCATAACTTCACCCTGTGAAACAAGTATGTGACCCTGAGAGTTACTGGGAGATGCAGGACCAGACACCAACTGGTAGGGTCAACGTTTCAGAGTGAAAAAAGACAAAAGCACATGCTGATAAATCTAACACTACTTGAAATCTGGAAAACAGTGTCTGTCTGCATGACAACAAAGCACGGTGTCGTGGCCATGTCACTGTTTGAGAACCAGACTGCTCTGCTGCAGAACCCAGACCAGGTCACTGTTTGAGAACCAGACTGCTCTGCTGCAGAACCCAGACCAGGGTCAGCGGATTATACTCACAAAAGGTTAAGACGTGAGAAAAGACAAAGCTTAGTGTGAATGAGAACCGTTATGACTAAACTGGACATTTTTCGTGTCCAGTTCTTTTTATATAGCGGTGTAGCCAGATATCAGTTAAGATTTATTGTTGTACTTCCTGTTTTATTTTCCCACATTACAGTGGACTATTAACACCAAGAAAGGAAACAAGGGGGAATATAAAAATTCTGATGCTATCTATTTTTATAAAGGTCTAAACAATATATGAAACATTATTGATTGTTAAGACTTGAAAATGATGTCTTGTCATTGTTTAGCACTATCAACTTTCTTTTAATGTTAACACCATTTGGTTTTCCTTCACAAAAGGGGAAGTTCTAAGATGTACTTGTCATTCGCTCAGTCTAGATATTATTTTCATTGTGAAGTTAAACATAAGATGTGTATGAAGAGAACCCAGGTTGTTCTAGAATATGATATTGAAACTCAAGCAGTTGATACAGGAAACACAGTGACAGAACCAAAATAGTATCCTGTAGACCAAGAAAAAACCCAGATACAACAATATCTATGTAAGCTCTTCAATAATTTATCATTGTGATGTATTGTTGCTGTTCCTGTAAGTGAGCTTGTGTACCTTTTTCTGTTACAGCTGTGTTAGCTAAGATGAAACCAGGTTTTAACAAAGGTAAAAGGGGAATAAGGATGTAAAGCCATTGTATTTACTGCTAGGGTAACTCTTGCACTCATTTAGAAGAAAATACTGCTGCAAAATGTAACTGAAGCCTAGGAAACAGCAGCATATACAGTATATTAGCAAAGACACAGACAACAGCATATCACCTGAAGGACCGATGAGGTTGATGTTTTATTATGGCTTAGGTGTCATTTGGATTCACTGATCAATCAAGTCTCTATGGGAATAAAACAATGTCAAAATTAATTGTACTTGTATTATAATATTTGTGAGGTTGTAAAACAACTTAACACAAATGCACAAATGTGTAGTCTAATCCGTGAAGTTGGAAAGCAAAATGTGTATGTGACACAATTTGCAAACTATGAGCTATTTCCTTTTGTAAATCATTAAAAACATTTGCAGCGTTGTACCATAGAGATATATAATAATAACTCTGTTTATCACACACATACATATAATAATAACAACTCTGTTTAATACACACATACATATAATAATAACAACTGTTTATCACACATACATATAATAATAACAACTCTGTTTAATACACACATACATATAATAATAACAACTGTTTATCACACATACATATAATAATAACAACTGTTTATCACACACATACATATAATAATATTAAGTCTGTTTATCACACACATACATATAATAATAAGTCTACTGAATTCTACAATAAGTTAATATGTTGAACTCCTTTAGATTATATAAATTATACCATTCTCGTCATCGTAGTTGTGACATCTACAACAGGTTATGATATCAAACTGGATAGCTGCTAATGCACAAGACCAAAGCACCTGAGATGGAAGCATGGCAGCGACCAGGAACGTCTTCTCTCTCATCGGCCTGTCTCTGTCTCTAGTTATATATACGCTCCTGTTGAAGAAGCATGAAAGTTTTCTTTGTATTTCAATGTTAAACTAGCCAGAATAACAAAGGGAATACTTCTTTTTTGGGTGTCAGCCTTCAAAATAAAAGTGAATTACCGGTAATAGGATTGTAATTGTGCAAGAGACCACACTCATCCTGGTCAGCCCGGCAAGTTGAATATTTATTTTGACGGTTTGTGGCTACAATCGAAACTGATATCAATACACATTAAAGCATGCTACCAAAAAAGCTTGCTGGCTAACGTTGGCTGAACACCCAAAACGGATGTGTTTGTGGTTATTCTGGCTACTATAACATTGAATTACAAACACTTTCAAGCATGTTCTGCAGGAGTGCACTGTCAAAGGAAATAGTGATTATAGCTCACAACTTTATGTTTGAACTCTAAGTTTGTACCATGAGTTTTGTATATTTGCAAATTCGTTCACAACTATAAAACAACTTCTATCACATATCACATATTAACATCTTATAATACAAGTACAACACCTGGTAGAACACTGCCAAAATGGCAGCAAATGTTTTTAATGATTTATAAATGGAAATAGTGAAAATAGCATAGATTTTACACATTTGCAAGTAGCTGCTTACAGCTACAAAATACACAAGTTTACACACAGTCGCACACACACTCATCTTGCTTTTCAACTTTAAGAATAAAGACTGTTTGAAAATTATGTTACAACCTCACAAATCTTATAAGAGCAACTAATTTTGGCTGTTTTATACCCATAAGTCACACACACACACACACACACACACACACACACACACACAGGTTCCACATACTGCATGTCATTATTTCACTGCCTTTTGCTTAGAGAAATGTAAACAGTTTATTTGTTGGTGACAATGCTAATTAGGGCATGTGCACGTACGTGTGTGTGTGTGTGTGTGTGTGCTTGTCTGTTAAATGTGTATTGTATGGCAGTAGGATTGTGTTCTGGTCATTGTTGAAAGGATACTGAAAGTCAAGACCCTCTAAGGCGTTGTTCAGGCACTTTAATGAAAAGACTTGATACCTATCTGTAATGTTCTACTTATAAATAACTGATGGACATCTTTTTTTTAAGATCAGTTATCTGTTCATTTTATCACACAAACACCTCTTAATTATGTGTATCAAGCAATTCATAACTCGAACACAGATAAGATTGCAGAGTGGGCCTGTAAGGGTGACCGCTCACAGATAAGTGAGTGTATGATGATGATTTAAGGTGAATAATGTATGAATTACAACTACTGTGTTTCTAAGTATGCTTACTCTACTCTTCCTGGATAAAGTTGTCATATTTTTTGTCTCAGTCTGTTATAATTAATTTATTGCATTTTTCTAAGAGGAATTTGGAGCTGGACACTGATATTAATATTAATGTCCTAGTATATTTATAAAATGTGTGCCTTTTCATAAATAGAGAATTTATGAGAAGGCGAAAAAACTGGACAATCTGGCTAGAGAGATCTATTGATTTCTAATGTTTTCTTCGCTAATTTTTATCTTTTTTGTGGAGAAACAAGGTGTGGATATGCAAGTTCTGAGTTCTCAGGTTTTGTGTAACTTAAAGCTTTGTGATTGTGATGTTTCTCCTGGCTTCACATTCAGTCTGACATCAGTCACATTATGTTACCTGCAGCTCAACCAGACTATTCCTTCATGTTCATTATTTGGCAAATTAAAATTTGTCACACTAAAGAGTTGCTTCAGTTCAGTTCATGGTTCAGTTCCCTTTGACACAGCGTTGCATACTATTATTGCAATAAGGACCAAAACGTGGTCATCGAAATGAGAAGCAGTAAAACAAGATACATCACAGCCCAGGACTGTTCAGCCTCATCCAGGCCTATGAACCATTATCTTCTCGTTGTCCATTTACAAACACTTTCAAATTATAGTACAATGCATTTTGGAGTAAAAAAACCCAAAAGATAATTGTAGATTAACATGTGGTGGGGAGCTAATATCTAACCTCAAGGGCCCAATATTCCCCTTTATGGATGTATTCAATCAGCAATAGAGACATGCAATACAGTACAATATAGTTATTTCATTAAAAAAAAAATTCTAAAAAGTAATTAATTGCTTTTCTTTCTAATTGATACATATTGTGGGTTAAAATGGGACTCTGTGAGCACGGCTTAGCTCAGCCCTGCTCAGCTTAATTCAGAATTATTTACTTGTGAAACACAACCAATTATATTCACAGTTAACCTCTATTGACCTCTGTAAAGGATCATCTGTACCAGAATTGTACATTTCTTCTTTGTGCAACTCGGATGGTTGGGTTGGGTTGGGTTGGGTTTGGTTTGCTTGGGTTGGGCTCGGGGTGAAAAGCGATTGGTCATTTTGTTTGTGTTCTGGAGCAGCTGGGTGATCAGAGAGCATTGCTGCTTTGGTACTCCTATATAACCTTGCATCCACAGAATCATCTGTAAAGCATCACACATTGCCCATTTGTACTTTTTGCAAACTTAATTTTATACAGTTAGTCAGTTCAATATTCAGATTGTCAAACAAATCGTACACTAACTTCATGTATCCTGCCTACTTTTCTTGTTTTGTTTGATGTTTCACTCCTTTCATCCTTCCTCACTTACACTGGTTGTTTTAACAGTATGTAAAGTTAGTCAACTTCTTTTAATGTTAAGTCAACATAACTCGCTAATAATAGCGAATGACTTAGGGACTTTATTGCTTCCAATGAGTCAGTTATCATTATACAAGACAAATAAATGTGTCCATGTGAGCCATTTTTCTCTTTGTGTGTTTGTATGTTTTGTGATTTGCTTTTGTATGTGTGTGTGCCTTCTACTGTATTCATTGTTTAGTGTTTACTTTGAACATTGTGGATTAGGGATCTATGACCACTATGTACTGACCACTAACTTGGGCCAGATAAAAGATAAAAGCTTTTTTATCCTTAGTGCTGTTAAAAATATAGCCAGGTGGGCTGTCTCACTCAGCCCTCATCATATGGACATACAGTATGTACAAGTATTACAAGAGATATACAGTAGCCCATGTAGAAAAATCTTAATTAGTAATTAATTAATGAAATACTGCGATGATGACTACTGTTTTCAGTATAGAGCCGTATAGAGCCTCACATTGCTACCTTGGTAACTAAGCCCCCTCGTACCAGTGAGCTTCACTACAACATGCTGGCACATGTCTTCTGTTCTGAACCTGCTCCCTATGAGCAGACATCTGACTACCACTGAGCACATTTTTGCAAGGGCAGTCCAGGAGAAGATGCAGGGAGGGCAGTCCAGGAGAAGATGCAGGGAGGGCAGTCCAGGAGAAGATGCAGGGAAAGGCCATAAAATCTGTCCCAGAATTTTCTGTGCGCCAGAAGGTTTGGAGGTTCAATGTTCAGAGGTGGGCCATTATTATTATTATTATTATTATTACAGCGCTGTAAGGAAAGAATGCTGACCTGGAGGATAAGAAAGGGACAATATTTCCAAAAATACATTTAGACCGTCTCTTCTATAAAGAAGAGATGTCATGGATCCCCCATAACATTAAAAAAAAACATCAAAAGGAGTTGGGACATCAAAACCACTGGGACACCAAAACCACTGGGACACCAAAACCACTGGGACATCAAAACCACTGGGGCACCAAAACCACTGGGACATCAAAACCACTGGGGCACCAAAACCACTGGGGCATCAAAACCACTGGGGCATCCACCCATCTCCACCCTCATCAACACCACAAGCACCTCTACCACCTCCTCCGCCTCTACCTCCAGCTCCTCCTCTACCACCTCCTCTACCTCCACCACCAC
>OMKK01022373.1:6129-17327 GCA_900302305.1 Polymixia japonica
GTCACCTAATGTTCCCACAATCACTTAGGTGTTCGGTATACAAAATCCATTTCTAATTTCTGTCAAGTAATCCTCTGATAGTACGAGTCTCAGAAGTGTTAGCATTCCTCCCTTAGCCAAGCAAACAGCAAAAAATTTGGCGCAGCTTGGTAGCCTCGATTACTTTTGGATGTAGATAATGATAATGCACAGAGTTCCCACCAGTCCCAGAGCCTGGATACCAAGGAACCAGAGCAGGAACCAGAAGAAGATGATCACGACTGGCTCCACAATCTTATCCCCAAAATACATCTGGCAGAAGCCCATAGCACGCAGGCACTTGTTCAGCATCCCAAACAGACTCCCCATACGCTCACAGTCATCCAGCTGAGGCTCTCTGGTGGTGGGGTCATCCAAGTGGGGCCAGCGGGCTGTGGGGTCAGTAGAAAGTTGTGGCCTGGTGCTAGGATGAGCAGGGGGCCGTGGCCTGGTTCTGCTGGTGTCAACCTGTGGAAACAAGCTGTGGTCAGTATAGACAGAATACAAGCTGTAATTACGGCAAAAGGTGGACCAAATATTGAGAAATTTTGACTTTCTGTTAATATTAGCAAAATGTTTTGACTTGTGTTAGTAAAAAATGATGTAATCTTGCTTCAGATATATCAACTGAGTAAATATTTTGTGTTAGCTTCTGATGAAACAAAGAACACAAAGAGATCTTGGTAGTGAACTCAGACTGTTGGACCCCACTGTGTACATATATACTGTATATATCACCAGCGCCCCACTGTGTACATATATACTGTATATATCACCAGCGGAAGGAAATGAAAAGAATCAGCCAGTTATCATAGTGAGGTGTTAAATAATAAGACATTCCAACAAAGCATTAGTTATCAAGGCAAATCACGAAGGATATGGAGCATGTACCAGAAGACTGCTTATACACAAGGGCTTACATAAATCAGTAGTCAAATATTGGTAAATCTAAACATGTGGTATTACTTGTTGGGTATGAATAGCAAGCTAACTTGCACCTAGTCTGAATATCCTCAAGATATCACTGTCATTTATTTGCATTAACTTGCATCCTGCGTCTGAACACGGCTAAAATCTTTGGAGGAAATTTTAACCACATACTACATGTGGCAGGTCAAACACGGGCTATGTTTCAAAGTTCAATTTTGATTTATAAATAATTCAATTTAGGATGTCTCAGAAGCTAGCCTAGTCTTAGTCCACAATTTGCCCTACTGTGTAAATGACAGAATTATTGTATAATTTCAGCCTCTATTAGTAAAATGGTGCTGTGGAGCAGCGTAGTGGGTCCCTGTCTCTTTCTTGTTGCAGTCAGCATGCCAGTGCATGCGTGTGTGAAGTCAACGGGCTGACCTGGGCCCGCCTTGCAACGCCAATGCACCAATGAACCCACAGCTGAAATGTAATACTGAAACTGAAACAAATCTAAAGTTTGCAGTCGTAAACTAAAGATTCCACTGCAGAATGAGGTAAAACTGGGATTCAGTTCATAGATTATATACAGTATCTAAGAACTATACTTTGACCATCTGGGACAAAAACAAGAGGTTTAAAAAATACGTTGACAGAGTTGGTTTGTTCTGCTGGCCGAGTGTTTATAAAACAAGTACACTGACTTCACAGTGCGTTTGTAGACACCTTCTCAACAGCTTTAGATCCACTGTGGCTAGTGTTCAATGCTGAGCCATGCAGTGGACTTGAATAGAGAACGGGCTTTCCTTTTTCAGCAGGGCACCAACCCCCCAGACTCACCACATGACTGATTGCTACACCTTGTTCCTGTAGTGCTTCCACTACTTTATCGTAGATGCGCTGTGCTGTCTCTGCATGTATATCGTTTCCTAAGACAGGGCTTTCCATCTCTTTCAACTTTTACATACATAATCAGCTTTTTTGTTACTGTTATATTTCCTGTTTAATCAATGATGATGCCAAGGAAGTCATGACTGTAGCCTACCACAACAAAGGGCATCTGTGTTTTTGTTTTTTCAAGTTCTCCCAGCAAGGTTTACTCCAATGTTCTCTCCATGTCACTGATGGAGTCACTATGCCTGCATAACAGTGTCATGTCTCAGACATGTGTATATTTCCGGCTACTCCGGCCTGAAAGATTGTTTTGTTTTCTGTTTTTTCGCTAGTAGGCCTACTGCCTCAACGTTTTCCACTTCACAGGTCTCCTCTTCATTGTTAACATTAGTGGGGTTTTAAAGAATTGCGTTAGGGACGTCTGTTTTGCCATTACTGTAGCCTACCACAACAAAGGGCTTTGTGAGATTGTTGCAAGTGTGTGTTGCAGGAGGGCAGTAGTAGTCTATGCATTCAGTAGTAAGCCACGCACTAACACATATTCACTGACAATTCGCCAATCAATGTATGCTCATAAAAAACTCTTAATAGCCTAACAGTAATAATACATTTAAAAAAAAAATATTTTTACCGGCCAGGATGGCCTCAAGAACGGCCAATTGAAATTCTAGTCAGCCAATGGCCGGTATATGCCAGCTAACGGAAACGCTGCTGGATGGTCTGCTGTGTATGGGTCTCTCGCTTCACTGTATTTCCAGGTCTATGGACACCAGTTTGCTGCTCCTGCTCCTCCCTCCCTCAGTGTGTCTAACCATGTATCCCATCGCCTGATCTCTGTGTCCCACTGCCATACCACCCTCTTCTCCCCTCCACCTCCCCCTTTCAGCAGTCTCCTCTGCATTCATCCTCTTATATCTCATACTGTTTACATTGTTTCCCTTTTATCATGTCTAATGCTGTGTGCCATGTCTCATTCTGTGCCTGGATGAATGAATGTCTCTACTGTGGCTATGAGTGTGTTCCCTTTCTTCCTCCCTAGGGAGGTGTGCCTGTGTGCCGTGACGTTAGGACGATCGTTGGGGCGATGAGTGGGACTGTACTGGCTTGGTTGTGCTGACATCCTGGAGACTGTTATGATGTTGGCTCGGCCGGACACTCTCGCTTCCTTAGTCTTTTATTACTGCCCCATTAATCCAATTGTATATTTGTTATAATTTAATTTAGAACCTGTAACTTGATTGAAATCAGCCCACTCGGCACCTATTGCACACCTGACCATCCTAGAAGGTTATCCCTCCATTACATGCCTTCCCAAGATTTATTCCATTTTTTTTTACCTAACTAAGGTTATTTTTCTGGGAGTTTTTTTCTTGTTCAATGGAGGGTTAAGGTCAGGGGGTGTCATTTAATTCTTACAAGGGCCTGTGAAGCCCTTGTAATGTGATTAAGGGCTATATAAATAAACTTTACTTTTTTTAAATGTATTGTTCTGTGTGGACGTGTATGCCAGCTCATATGACAATAAACTAACTTAAACTTGAAAAGAAACGACAGCAATATGTTGAGGTCATTTGGTTAACTTGCATCCATCACTGTGAGACTCTCAGGAAGGAATTAATCAGATGATCTCACAGCTAACAACAATAACAACAATACAATCCACCTTCACACTGAATGAATGAATGGCATTTATCATTTAATTCATTACATCATTTTCCATTACCAACCCAGCTAGAATATCAATATAAATAGCAACAGTGGGGTCCTACTGGATTAAACATGGGCCTAACAGTTAAAATATCCTGTGACAATCAAAGTTATGATGACCTAAGGTAGTGAACACATGGCTTCTCTTTTCCATATGAACCACTAACGTTGGCGTTAGATTGTTTACTTGTCCTGTACTTAGATAACTTGTATGTACCTGCAGGTTTTATTACAGATTGTTTACTTAGATAACTTGTATGTACCTGGTGGGCGGGTTGTCTCGCAGTGTGGACGGATCCAGAAGGTACAAACCATCTTGTTTGTCTGTCAAACGTTATCTCCTCAAAGTCACGTCGGTGAACATGATGCTCATTAACAGGTGGTATTGCAGCTGACATGTTGAACCCTGTCAGAGTAAACAGTCCGGTTAGTTACCGACCAACCTGATATTCTAGCGTCAACTTCCCGAAATCAAAACATACACAAGCGACTACTTCCTGGTCACGTGACGGGTGAGGCGTCGGTCAAAGGTCACAGACGCAGACGGACAATTAACGATTTCATCGACTTTGTATTAATTGACGGTGTCATCTTTCATCTTCCGTCCGAGTCGAAAGAAAATAATCGAAAAATGACGTTTTTCGATTATCGTTGCATGGCGGGCTGTGTCACATCATTTTTTAAAAACTTTATTTAAATTCACAGTAGTATGAAATAGCAGATATTTGTGTCCACTATACAATTCTTGTAACTTATATATACACAGTTGTAACAAAAATAGAGATAGACGATTAAGAAAAAAGTAATGAATAAATAAATAAAATAAGATATCAGGCTTTTCACTTTTTTTTTCTTTTTTTTTACACATTTTAGAGACTTCATAAAGTTGTTTATTTCAAGTATAAACACATTAGATAATGTGTATATAAAATTGTCCATATAATACCATTAAGTTCAATATTATGAGTATTATGTTAAAAATATGTAAATACTTATATTTACATTCTATTGTAATCACTCTTAAAAAACAATGAACTCTAGAGCCTACATCCAAATAACATTGTTAATTTCAGGCCCTGTTGAATGTACTTGATCTCTTGATGTTGTGATTTGTTATTCTGACAGTGAGACACAGGATTAAATGCTGCTTGTAACCTATGTAATCCTAGCTAATCTTGGCTTCAGTTGCACTCTGTGCTGTAGACACAGTCTGAAACTTGGCAAGACCTAGACTAGGAATATGGAGCTACAAAGAGCTTCTGAAAACGTCAGGCTCAGTTGCTGAAGGATGTATCTACTTGTCCTTGTTCACATCTTTAAGTGTTTTCTCTTGGTGGTACGTTCCTGTCCATCCTTGTGTGCCTGTGTCTATGGGAGCAATGCAACAGGAGAACTCAGGTTGAGTAAGATTTGCTTGATTTAGTTGTCCATTTTAGCATCTTTCCCTTGTGACGTGAAAACACTACTACTGATTGGTCAGAGAGAATCATCACTAGAATCATCACTGTGTCATTGCATCATCATTGTGTTACATGGGACATCCTGCACAAACCCGCCATTTTTAAATAGCCAAGCTACTATAGTGGTCGCAATTATTAAATTATTAGATTAAATTATTAAACAGCCACAAACTACTCTGTCCACTAAAACAGCCTCTTTAAGTCTGGGCCAAACACCGGTTTGCTTTATTGTTGAATTCCTAAAGGTTTTGCGAGCAGTAATGTTAGCAAAACTCCTCTTCCACTGCTGCTAAAGCCAGTTGAGGCTCCTCTTCGGGCTCGTATATAGCAGACTCCCAAAGAGGAACAAAAACCTCCCAGAAATTATCACTATCTGACCAACTCTGAAAGACAGTTGTTATGGAATGTCTGAAAAACGCTCTTCAATTTCTGAAACGCGCACCGAAATTGGCATGAAATGTCCACAAAATGACAACTAATCACCCTGATGGATAGGTGTTTGTTTACTTGTGGGCGGGATGTTTTGGGACGAGTTGAGGTTGAGGGGGGAGGTGGGGTGGCGGTCCCGACCACGGCCACATAATCCTATAGTTCATTTGCTTTGGTCCGAACTAAATTCAATGTTGCATCTTTTACCTATTATGTTTTTCCTTATTTTCTGTCATATATAATGTTACAATGTCAGATGTTCAAACGTGACCAAAGGTTCAAATAAAGACCTAAACGAATGAGTAATCACTGTGAGCAATATATATGGTCATCTGCTCCAGGCAATGACAAGTTCCCCGATCAAAGACAACGAGGGAAAGATGATGCATGCATGTTCTTTTCAAGTAATAAGCAATCAATTATAACTGATGGTGCAGGGAGATACTATACAATCATTTGGCAACAACAGAATAACAATTTAGTAGTTACGTTACCTTTGTTATTTCCTGATAGCAGACATTTTCCACTTCATGTACGGAACATGAACATGTACGGTTGGTTTTGAGAATTTGCCCTTTCCAATCAAGAACAAGAAATTATATGTTATTTAGTAGGTTTACAGTTTGCTTTGTGACTGGCAAATCCTAACCTAAACATAACAAAATGTCCTAATTATGGAAATAGTGAATATCAAAGATGAAATTTCTTCTGACAACTTAATAATAGGTATGCTGTTGTTCAGCGAAGTTCTGGAGGTGCCTGGCCTGCAGGCCTCAGTCAGGTCACCTGTGCCACATTGCCAGGGCTGCTCGTGTGACCTTGGAGATTATATTGTGGTGTGTGGATTGATTCCAAGACAACTATTACATGTGCAACACTTGCAGACACTATGCCAACGACTAGATACATATTCCCTCTTCAAGTCCCACCTTAAAACCCACCTGTTTAAGCAGGCATATGACTGTTAACTGTCCATCTGTCTGTTGTGTCTGCTGCAAATTCTGCATTGTTGTCTGCATTGTGTTGTAGGTGTGTTTTTAGTTGTATTGATTGTATTCTTTTGTGTTGTACGGCGACCTTGAGTGTCCTGAAAGGCGCCTTATAAATAAAATGTATTATTATTATTATTATATTAAAATGACAGCACTCAGGAAGCTACAACCCCACAGAAATGTTTGTATTTGTTTACTTTACTTTGATGTATTGATTGTTTTAAAATTAAAATTGGTAGTATCACACTGGAATGACATTGCATTCTTATTACAATTAAACGAAATTGCATTTTACCAGCTGACTGCTCATATCATGAGTTTGTATGTTTCATATTTTTCTAATTTGTTTGATTTTTAGATTGTAAGATGAGGCTTGAGAGATTTCCCTCAACGAGCCACAAGGTTTGCTCTCAAGACTTGGTTGAGGGAGATAGAGAGACAGTTTGGTTTTACTCAATCCCCACCAAACAGGGAGGAGAGGTTTACCAGATTGTACAGCTGTGATGATGGACCTCACTCATCATTTGGTGGTCATCTATGTGGAATCACTTGAGACATGTTGCTCATCAGTGCAACTGACTCCACCATCACAGATAGAGAAGACTTGGTTTTATTGTGTGTGACCTTTAAGTCACAAAGGGGGGAAATGTGGGAAATAATTTCATTATAAAGAAATGACAATCATGGTGTTTGTTACGGCATCCACCCCTGCGACGTGACAGTGGTTGGGAAGCAGCGATGCAGTGGTCTGGTTTCCCTGTGTGTTTGTGATTCCAGTCTCCGGGGTTTGCAGCATGCCGAGTACCATCCACCTGATGCCTATCAGCTCATCAGGGAGGCAGTATATCAACCCCGGGACTCCAGACACTCGTAATCTATAGTTCACTGTTAGTTTGCTTCTCAGCCGCTCAGCACTGATTCAGTCTGAGTATTCTCCTTGTGATTCCTTGCCTCCTGGTTGCCTGACTCCAGCTTGTCTTCGTACAGTCTGCCTGCCTCCTACTTCGGCCCTCCGTCTGTCCCCGTTATCGACTGATCGCTTGTTGCCTCGACCCTCGCCTGTCCCTCGACTACTCTCCCGCTTACTCCCTCGACCATCGCTTGCCTACGTCCCTTTGAGTTATTAAATAACTATTATTTTACTTTACTCTGTGTCTCTTTGTCGTGCTCTTGGGTCCACCTCGTATCAAACCATAAGTGTTAATGTAATCAATGAATGAACATAATAATCTAATAATAATAATAAGGGTATCATGCACAGAATGGAAGAGGATAGCAAGGGCAGTTAAGGTTTAGGTCAACTGAAAAGATACTGTATATGGGAATATAATGAGAGAATAGGAGATAGGCAGATAGGGAGGGTTAGATGGATCGTTCAAACCGAAAGTTACTCCCAGAAAGACCTGAAGAAATGGCAGCAGAGGAGGAGAAACTTGATTACAGTAAGATATAAGAAAAGCCTAATTAAGGAACCAAGAGTGTATGAGAACCAGATGAAGTATGTTTAAAATGTGATGATGTAAGGTAAGGTGGAGAAATGATCTAAGCTACACAAAGGAGGGATTTGAATGTTATAAAAGTTTGTAACCGAGGACTAATTCAGTTGATTCATGAACCAATTCGGGTTGTATCGTGATTGGTGCAGTAAACACATTGAACTCTATTCGACTTGTCTGAATTATTTCATTGAAGTTATGTTATATGTCGAGAGGAACCTGAAGACATCTGACTCAGCTGAGGGTTTTTTCTCCCATAGGAGTTCTGGTATGTGCAATGTAAATCTCAGTATTCCACAGTAGAACTTCATTTTACTTCTGAAAACTGAAACAGGTGTCTGAGATTTCCCGGCCTCTGGCCTCAGTATCCACAGACTTGTTGAATTCAAGAACATGGGCTTTGGACCAGGTGATACACCATGGTAAGAAACACCATGACTCCTAAACAAGCTAACCTTGTTGTAAGATGAGCAAGCCTGGAAATTCAAGTTGCCACATCTGGGATTATGGGGCAGGACTATCAGATAGGCTATGGTAACCTTGTGAAGGTCAGGTATGAAACAACCAATGTACAAATAATGGACAAAGTCAACAAACAATTTGATATGGATTCTAAATCCACAAATTGTACAGCCACATAGTTGATACGTGGAAATAACTTTATTTAGTGTATTTGGTGTAATTTACTTCTGAGTACTGGAAAGCCAGTGTTTACGATTTTCTTTGCAGTGACTTAAATGAGGAAACATTGTGAATTCGACATGTTTCGGCTGTTGAATCTCCAGTGTAAACAAAACTTTGAAACATCCATTTTTAATGACGGTGAAATGTGAGGACCCTGTTCAGTAGTGACGTATATAGAGGTAACCTTTCGGACGTGGGTCTGGTGTGAAGGGCAATGACCCAGGGTTTACCCGTGACCATAGTGTGGTTTGAGTGGGTTGAACCCGTGTTCAATATCCCATGTAAAACCCGGGTTTGTGTGTGAAAGGGGTATAAGTGTCAGGCCCTCCACGTCAATGGCGGTGTAGTGGCCGGTGGTCTATGGTGCAGTTGTGTGGTGTCTCTATGTCGTTCCGTGTCTGTCTAAAGTCCCTTCCAGGTTTTGTGTCCAGACCGTGGCGTCCACCTGAAGTCAATTACCTCATCACTGCACTATTTAGATCCGGGGTTTCCAGACACTCATCGCCAGATCGGAACTTGCTTCACAGCAGTCAGTTCGCTTCTCGGTCACTCTAGTAGTTCATCATTCAAGTTTTCGAGTTCTTGTGGTTAACCGTTTTTTCTCCCTGTGTCTCCAGTCCCAGCTGTTCGATCCCGCTTGTTGCTGACTACTCTGCCTGCCGCCTACTTGGACTCACGCCGGTCTATGGTTATTCCCCGCTTGCTTGTTGCCCCGAACCTCGCCTGCCTTATCGACTACGTCTCTGCCTATATCCCTGATCACTCGCTTGTGCCCCGACTACTCTCCTCGCCTCAGGCCCCCCTACTGGACTGTCCGACCACTCTCTTTGCATTTCCCCTTTTTGTTGATTAAATTAGTTTATTGTTTATCGTTGTGGGCGTTTTCTGTCGTGCGCTTGGGTTCAGCATTGTACCGCTCTAACAATAAGGCCTCCACCAGAGGATGACTCATCAGTAGCAGTGAGTATGCTTTCCTTGTTGTATTCAGGTTACTGATTGGGTTGAAAGTAGAACCTTTTAGAACCAAGTTAGTATGCATTTTTGAAAATGGAACCTTTTCCTTTTTTAACTTGCAGACCCAAAAAAAAAATATATACTATATATAATATATATTTTTAATAACACCAGACAGATGTTAATAAGTAGAATAAGGTTACAAAAAATTCAGATAGAACCTTGGGGGGAAAAAAACATTGGAGTTTTGGCGAAGTTTTCTTTTGCTTCCCACATTTGTACGACACATTTAATAGGGTTCTATGAAGAGCTTCTGCAACCAGAGTAACAGTGCCAACTGGTATTATGTAACCTCACTCCACGGTCCAGATGGATAAAATAACTATTCATGGATGTCCCTGATTGCAGCTTTAACCTAATTAATCAATTTGTATGGACAAAGATTCTGAAAACATTACAGTAAAGTGTGGAGTCAGTTTGAATCAAGTAATTTCACATGTGCACTCGGTGAGGTGTTTCTGTCTTTCTGCAAAGGACACAAAAGTTTGAATTCATAACAAGCAATGATGAAAAACAATTCTAAAAAAACAATTGACTTGGCTTTTTTCCAAACAGGGGGAGTTTCATAACAAAATAGCTTT
Source organism: Polymixia japonica (assembly GCA_900302305.1). Lineage (NCBI taxonomy): Eukaryota > Metazoa > Chordata > Actinopteri > Polymixiiformes > Polymixiidae > Polymixia > Polymixia japonica. The sequence continues at coordinate 16,317 of OMKK01022373.1, forward strand.
AATGTTGGGAGTTGTTGAGGTTGACCGCCTCCATAATGATCAACAGCCCCCTTTATTGAAGCATTTGTGGTTAGAAGGTCTGCTCTGAGATTGGGAGGTGAAGGGTTGAATCCCTGGCTGAAAAGATGTCAGGTTAAGTATATTCTTTGTTTTTCACTCAACATCCTGTGGAAAATCATGGTTGGTTCAACTGTGTGATGTGTGATCTTCGTGTGACAGAAATTATGGAGGGTGTCATCTTTTATGTCTTTCTCATGCAGATCTTTTTAGTGGAGCTCAAAGGAGGGATAGTTATAACATTTATCTTATCTTATTTACTTATCTTTCTGCAATCTATACTGACAATAAACATACAAAGTAGCTCAGGGTCAAATCAGTTGCACAGTGTAGTCAGCAGTTTGTGGGAGACAGGTGGAGAGAGAGGTGGAGAGAGAGGAGTAATACAATTTACGGTTTCACTGTTTTTCAGGTTGGCTATTTCCTAATAGAGTTGATAATCTTTAATTTTTTTTTTTAGACATTTCCTGAAAAAGACAATTTATATACTAGTTATATCATGAAATACTTAGGTCATTGTGTTGTGTTCACTTATTATTGCTACTTTATAACGCTAGGTGGCAGTGTCGTAAGCAGATACTGTTGAGACCAGGTTGAGACGTAATGTGTATACAGAGTAAGAAGAATCAAGATGGCGACTACTGAAATGTACGATACTACTACGATCTCCTGTTAAATAGGGTGACCAGACGTCCTCTTTTTCCCGGACATGTCCTCTTTTTGAGACCAAAAAAATGTGTCCAGGGGGAATTTCAAAATCGTCCGGGATTTTGTTCCTCTGAGGCTCAAACGTATTTATAGCAAGTTTGCATCGCGTTTCTCTCTGTCGTTCACAGACTAGTTGCGCCCCACTACAGTTCGCTAGTGGACTTCCTTGTTTACCACAGCAAAACACATGTCTATCAGGCATCTGTTCAACCAATCGCACCCCCCCCCCCCCCTCCCCCCACGGCC
>OMKK01022376.1:4949-17479 GCA_900302305.1 Polymixia japonica
GACATAGCAGGACATGACTTCGAACAAGAGGGGAGCAGGAGTGGGGGTGTGGGGAAACAATGGAGAGATATGGAGAAAGAGAGAGAGAGAGTGTGTGTGTGTGTGTGTGTGTGTGTGTGTGTGTGTGTGTGTGTGTGTGTGTGTTTGTATACCTGTGGTTCAGAGTCTTTCTCAGGCATGGGCCCAAAGTGTCCTACGATGCGTGCCTTCTGCTCTGACTTGAGAGAGTTGACCCAAATCAATGCCTGGTCGTACACGGTGTCATGCAGAGACTGTAGCTCACGCTCTGCCAGGCCCTCCACCTGCATGCACACACACACACACACACACACACACAGAGTATTAGTGTACCAATCATAATAGACATTGTTGACATACCTACACCATTTTGTATAGAAGTTAAGTCAATTAGTCATCTTTAATTCAGTCAGCTTTAACTTCTTACTCTGTCAACATCACCGGTGTCACGGTCGTCTGTCTCCCTCCCTCCCTAGCATTACATCTTCTAAGTATTCTAGGTCGGTGGTGTTATACAGGTTTACACCCTCCTGCCCGTACCTTTACGTCCTCCAGGTATTCTATGTCTGCGGTGTTGTATCCATCCCTCTGGCTGTGCTGGATGACTTTAAACCTCCGTCTGCCGATGGTGTCTACGACCGAACGTCCGTCGGGGAAAAAGTCCACGTTGCGGATCTCCAGCAAGCACCCGTAGTCGGCAAACCTGCGGTCGGGAGAGGGGGGGATTTGTTTTTATGCAGGTCAGAGATGATTCAGCAAAAAAATGTGAAGTCTACTGGCCCAAAGTGGGTGATAAAAAGGGAAATGCGAGCTGGGGCTTTGATGGTGAACTTTAGCTTCACGTCTAGTTTAATGGACCCTGTTTGAAGAATTCCCATCCTTTCCATTATAATTCTAGGGTGTAGACAGAGAGGAGATATAGGGGGACAAAATGTTAACGTTCTCTCCAAGACAGACACTGAAGTGTTTTAACATGGTCTCTGTTTCTCAACTACCACACACACACACACGCACACACACACACGCACACACACACACACACACACACACACACACACTCCTAGTGCCCACCCTTTGAGGTTGTCTCCCAGACACATGCCGAAGCACTTGGTTCCTGTCTCCATGCATCGGCGAATCATCAGTCTGTAGCACGGCTCAAAGATATGGAGAGGACAGGGCACGGTGGGGAAGGCCATGGTGCACACGAAGATAGGCACATTCTTGTTAAGACTGAAAAGAAACAAAAATAAGAATATCTTTAATGAAGTCAACAGAAAGGCCATTGTACAAAGAAGGAAAGATTACCCGTCTTTAAGACCGCAAAGAAATGTAACGAGGTCGGTTAAATTCTCTCCTCTGAGTAGTATATTTATGCTACGCTACATTGAGGCCATGCAGATGGCTGAGCATGACACTGTTTACAATCCGCGATATCTTTTCATGATGCGTTTGTTCCGTATATGCCGTTGCCGTGGCTCCATACCATGGAAGTGATCGGTTGTTCTCAACAAGTGATCGTGAGTCATTGGCCAGTCATTCCTGTACAGCAACCCCCGACAAATATTGATAGTACACGGCCATCGTCATGTCTTGAAAAATCAGTTACTCTCCTATTGACCGACATCAGTATTTTATAACCTATGGATTAGGACCCAAAATCCATCATTGGTCTTTTTACTGTTAGGTCACCTCATGACATCAGCACTAGTTTTAATAATGTTCTGTTATTTGACCTACTGACCTACTGACCTAGAGTTTTTGTCAGGTGACACATCAACCCACTGACGTCTGAGTGAACATGTAACATGTCAACCATTTAGTAGACAGACAGACAGACTATTTAGAGTCCTGGAGAAACCTTTCACAGCTGACCTTTCAGGAACTTTTCAAAGGATAAGAGACTAAAAATATTGAAATCTGATTCTTGGACAGCAAAGGTTTAAGAAGTCCCTAGCCTATATATATATATATGTGTAACAACTGTGTCCTTCAGAAAATGTGAATCCCCAAATGTAAACATTTGACACTTGGACTACATGCCAAAAAGTAATCTCAGGATAACTCATCAGTGTTTCCTCAGTCCCTGAAAGGTCAACTGTGAAAGGTTTCTCCAGGACTCTAAACAGTCTGTCTGTCTATCTACTAAATGCTTGACATGTTACATGTTCACTCAGACGTCAGTGGGTTAATGTGTCACATGGCAAATACTCTAGCTAGGTCAGTAGGTCAAATAGCACAACATTTACAATGCCAGTAAATGCACAGACCAGAGGAGAGCAGCAAACTTACTTGGACAACTCAGCCATCTCCTCCTGGTTGATTTTATGTCTTTCCATCAGCTCAGAGGGAAGATACTTAGATATCAGGTTCTCCATCAGGACTGTCTTACAGTACTGCCTCTGGGCTAGGTACTGTAGAGAGACAAAGAGAGAGAGAGTCTGTTATAGAGATTGGCCAGAGCTGTACTGAAGAGTGTCTGGTAAATGGACTGCATTTATATAGCGCTTTTCTAGTTTACCGACCACTCAAAGCGCTTTACAACACACGCAAGGTGCCAACCTGCTCATCAGGAGCGGTTAGGGGTTCAGTGTCTTGCTCAAGGACAGGAACCTTCCCATTACTAGACGACCTGCTCTACCTCCTGAGCCATGCCGCCCCACGGGTTGTGGTCTAGCACATTACATTACAACATTACTGTTCTCAGGTAATTATAGGATTACAAGCTCCTCCATAGGCCAAGAACATTTGGCCTTAACATCTTTCAAAACCTATTGTATAATTTCATGGTTGTCAATCTAAAAACACATCTGTTTTGGTCTTTGGTCTAGTATATGGTATTGTATTACAATATAGTATAGTGTGGTATATAGTAGAGCATAGCATAGCATAGCATAGCATAGCATAGCATAGCATAACATAGCATAGCATAGCATAGTATGCACAGTATATTATAGCATAGTATAGTATAGTAAATAGTAAATAGTATATAGTATATGGCGTGGTGTACCTCAGAGAGCTCTTCTTTACAGAGGGGACACTTTGGGTTGTGGTCTAGACATCTCTCCAGACACTGGAGGCAGAAAGTGTGACCGCACGGCGTAGTCGTTGGCTCATAAAAAAGTCTGGATGTGAAACACACACAAAAGCAAACACACACCCATTACTGACACACACATGCTAAAGTAGTGGACTCTTTCTTCATAATCTGAGAATTCATCTTTTCCAATTTTTAAGTCTTGATGAGTTAGAAAAAAAATCCTCAGCAAATATAGACTTGGCGTCAATATACAACATACAACACACTGGTTGTCCAAAGGCAAAAATCAATGTCAGCATCTTATTTCCTTCTATATATATATATATATATATCAGGCTTTAGTTGGGCTCAGGCTCAGAAAATGACACTCAGTTTTGTGGCCCCAGTCAAGTGGTTTATCTCACCTCATACAGAGAGAACATTCCAGATCAGTGGGATCGATGAGGTCACCAACCACAGAACTCCACAAACCAATAACCTCCGTTGACTCTGAATGAAGAGAGATTATTGGATAAAGGGTTAGTCAGAAAACCTGCTACTAACTAGTTTGATAATCAGATAAAACTATTCCCCTTTACGATAGGCTGCCCTTTTGACCTTAACATGGAATAAGCCCTTTCATACCATCTGACCAACCGCTCTTATCAGTACATGTCAGACATCTTGGGTATGTTTGTAAGCTTTTGATCCTAATATTTGGCAGTCATAAAAGTCTGACATAAAAATAGACTTAAAGAGAAGTAAGAAATAGATATAAAAACTCTATTGGAGACTCACAGATTGTAAGCTTATCCAAAACAATAGCAATAAGGTATCTTGGCCACATTGTAGAGACTCTTGGCATCCTTAGTGTCCTACAAACCATTTGGACCTCTGTCATATCTGAATCCTTTGCAAATTATGATCCTCATAAAGTGTGTTAGTGCGTGTGTGCATGCTTGTGTATATGAATTCCCATGTGTGTGTCCATAGAGCATGCTCGAACGGCTCACCAGACTTGGATCTCTTACAGTCGACGCTCCCCATCACTCCTCCTTGCTCCCCCTCTGCGCTCCTTCGTTTCCGCTTGAGGAGGAGTCCGCGGTCAAGCCTCTCGCCCTCCGCTTCTCCCTGACCTTTAACTTCGCTGCCCTCTGACCTCTCGCAGGGGTGTTGTTGGTTGGCAAGTGCAGAGGGAGAGGAGGGAAGGTTGCTCTCCGGGGGCAGCTGATCAGGGCAGAGGGAGGAAGAAGGGACGAGGGAGGAGAGAAAGAGAGAGAGAGAGAGGGAGGGGAAAAAGAGGGAGGGGAGAGGAAGGTGGAGAGATAATGAGAGACAGAGAGAGAGAGAGAGAGAGAGAGAGAGAGAAACAAAGGAATACATTAGCTCTTTCGAAAATTCCTGGACCCCTCTGTGTCACCTGTGTCTTTCAGAAACAAGGCTACGTTCTCTTACCTTGGACGAAGTGTTGGTGCAGACACAGGCTGTGCGTGCGTGTGTGTGCGTGACAGAGGCGGGCTGCACATGTGTGGCTGACTGCGTGATGCTGTTTTTAATGTGCACTCTGGAAGACAGCAAGCTTGAGTAGTCCAGGACCCTGTACGGGACCTTCTCTGTGACTGGAGCCAGGAGGTCACCGAGGAGCTGAGAGGAGAGAGGAGGATGCAGGGAGGGAGAGGGAGAGGAAGAGGTTTGATTTGATTACCTACAGTATTCCCATGATAATGCATGCATTTCCTTCTAAAATGGGGCATTGCTCTTTTCTATTAGATTGAATTGATTATCAGAATTTGCAAATCATAACCATGGCTTATGTTTAGCAACAAATTATATAAGAAACAACTTTTGTGTTACAAAATACTGATTTTGAGATGTTGACATTATAAAACAATGAGCTGCGCAACAATGGCCAGCGCAGTACTAGTGCAAGATAGGTGTGCTGTGGGTGACTTGATGCAGCAGCGCCGCCATGAATGTTTACCTTGTGAGCCTCGCTCTTGGCCAGTCTACAGTCGGGTTCGATGGAGAGACAGATCAGGTATTCTCGGAGAGCTTCCTCAGATCTGCCCAAAGACACCAGAGCCTGGGCCTTGCGAGCGTGACCCTGTGGATGCGAGAAAAGAAATCAATGTACTGTTCACCTGTGACTTATGCATTTTACTTAGGAGGCCTTTTGTTTTGCTGTATTATGGTAAATGGTGGGCAGATAAATCTATAGTTTGACAAGTAATGTTTTCAATCATTTCTGTAAGCAAGGGAGATACATTGCCCAGCTCATCCTCTAAAATCACTCCCAGTAAAGCATTGCAAAGTCCAGTGTCTGTCTGTCTGTCTGCTTATCTATGTATGTATGTATGTATATATGTATGTATGTATGCATGTATCTGTCTACCTATCAATCAATCATCTACCAATCAATCAGTCATACCTTAGACCAGAGAGGCATGAGTCTGCAGGCCATCTCAGCGTCTCGCAGAGAACTTTCATAATGTTTGAGACTGGAGTGGATCTGAGAGCGGTTACTGAACAGTATGTGGTCTCTGGGGGCTGGAGAAGACAAGAGAAACTATCAGTTAGATAGATAGATAGATAGATAGATAGATAGATAGATAGATAGATAGATAGATAGATAGATAGATAGATAGATAGATAGATAGATAGATAGATGCGATGTCCTTCATTTTCCAGTTTGCCTAAGAAGTATTGCCATTAAATGGACAGGTTTCAACATTACGAAACAAAAAAATGCTGTCTTATAAAACCATGCAGCACTATCAAGGTCACCCACATTGCAGGTTTCATAACAATTAAAAGTTATGCAAATGTCACAGTTAACCCTCTGGGAATCAGAAAGAACACCAGTTCCCTAAAACCTAAAAGTGCCTAAGATGGATAAAAGGATAGAAGGATAAAACATTATTTGTATTCAATTTTACCTAAATGTGGTCATAAAAACAGCACTGAAGAGATTTCAAGAGTTATATAAAGGAAAGCCTATATATCTTGCACAATGTTGATTTACAAAAATTTACAACCACTCCGAGATGATCAGATCAGATCCCCTTAGGGAAATTAGGTATTACACAACACTGTAATATAAAGGCTTAGTCAGTCTGCTGGTGATGTACTAGTTTATGATCATGCCAAAATATATGTAGCCTTTTAACATCTGTAGGTATTGAGAAACGGGATTAATAGAAAAGTAAGATATTTTTTCTTAAAACGTATTAATAAATAGTATACTAAACTTGCTATCCTTCACTTTGCCTGGATCCAGCCCAAGAATCCCCTTGTTAACCATAAATAAACCATAAATTAAACTAAACTAAACTGAAATAAAATAGCCCATAAACGACTGTTATCTGTGCGCAAAGAGTAACAGTCAACAGTAATCGTAATAGTCAGTGGGACTAAACTAAACCATCTAACTATGGGCTATGAGATCCCAGCTACAGTGTAGTACAGTCCTGTGGACCAGCAGGCTGCCTAGCGGTGACCTGTAATAATACCCTTGACCTACATTCGGGTGTTGTCATTGTTCACGTTACACAATGTGGGAGAAACACGCTAGGACGTCCCCGACGTGCTTACGTAATGTTTGGTCTCGTAGCCCAGCCTGCGTAACCTTGTTACCCAACACATGCTGCTATGCTTCTGGAATGTAGAGCGCAGTCAAACAGCTTGAATACAGATGATTGATATATTATCATCGATTTGTTTTGTTTTGGGACTATTTCCGGTAATGCTACAATGTAACAAACAATCTTACGAAACTTCAGAATACAACAGAACAGACTCAAATCATTAAGATATATTAGGCCTGTGTAGGAAACAAATAATAGTAAGCTTTGTGTCGTACCACAAACAGTAGAATAGAATAGATTATAATATAATAGGATGGAACAAATACAAGGGGGTAACTGCCGTAGATTTACCCCCTTGGTGTACACTTCCACACACTTGGTTTTGAATGAGTTGGACATGTATACGGGAAGGTATTGCTGTTTTTGTAAAACAAAAACTACACTTTTAAGACGGTCCCTTAAATTCCGCTGAACATCCAATATCCAAATTAAAACGAACTTTGCCCTAGTAATAGAATACAGTACAACGCAATAGAACAGAACAGTCAACGCACATCATCCATAAACAGTTGCTTCACAACATTAACGCCATAAGCCTAAACAAAACCACACCGTCCCGTCTATTCCGGCAACGACAGAACAAATAATAAAAAACATCTCTGATGGCATTTCCACGCCAAGCGTAATAAGTAATTGATCGTGCATTGCGCCCTACCTAGCAGTATTGCGTCGTTGTATTTCTCCAGAGCCGCTTGCGTCTTCTTCTCCGCGTACAGTCCGTTCCCCTCCAGCCTGAGCTGCACGGCCCGGGTCTGACCCGGGAACCACCGTGCCAGCAGGTTACTGAGGACCACGTTCACCCGGTAGCTCTGCACGTCGGTCAGCTGGGAGCAGTCGCTGCACTCCTTGCAGCTGACCGGCTTGTCCTTCTCCCTTTCCAGGCACTTTTTGCAGAAGCTGTGTCCGCACGGCAGAGTCACCGGCTCGAACAGAAACCCCAGACACATCCGGCATGAGAACGCGTCGGACACGGCGGAACCCGTCCAACCCGCCGGGCGTCCCCACGCCGTGGCCCCGGCCTCCCCTTCCCGGCTCCGGCCGCTCCTCAGACCATCACCCGACTCTCGCCTCCTAATGATATCGGTCAGGTACTCTAACAGATTGTCCAGATGCACCGGTCGCAGTCGTTCCGTCTCCGAAGCTTGCCGATAGACGCCGAAAGCGTCGGCGAGTTTGCCCCCGAAGGCCAGCGCGTCTGCCCGCTTCACCATCAGCTCCAGCCGGGGCCTCGGGTCTATCAGCACACTCAGCTGGCATTCGTATATATCCGCGGCCAGGTCGAAGTTTTTCGACCGGAAAGCCTCCGCTGCCAGCTGCAGCATGCTCCCACTCTCCGTGTCCGTGGCAAGAATCTCGTACGTGGTCAGTTCCATCGGTATCGGTCCTTATGTGACGTGTAGCTGTGGAATAATCGCGGTCCCTTTCATGTTGACGTCCGCTGCTAAATCACGACGGTGTCGGAGGTACATGATCATTAATGATGATATTCTCAATGGAGGAGTGTATAGGGGGGAGAGAGAGGAAAAAAAAAGTGTTATGTAAAAAGTTAAGTCACGTGACGCCGGCCAGCTGTTCTCATTGGATGACTTTTAGTAAAACTGTTACAAAACAATCTCCTATATAACAGTTTGAGAGGCGGGGTGGGTGGAGGGGTTTGACCTGACCTGCAAGAAGGCCTCCATCCGAAACCTAGAAACTGTGACATTAGGACAAAACGATAGAAACGTCTGCTAATGGTGTCATTTGTGCAGATCGGTTGGAGAGTTGGTGTTCAAACTTTTGTTTCATGAGCCACGTTTTCTTCGTGGTCCTAAAATTGATGCAGTTGTGGAGACTTAATCTCCCAGATATTTAGGTCACCGTTCCGCCTATCTTACTTACTGTATCAGTGCTTATAGATCAAGTTGAATCTAGATATTACTGCGAAACCTAAGGGCCAAGACATTTTAATGACCAATACTAATTGATGTTGGAGCATGGTGCTACCCACATGGCCCTGGAGCAGTTTGAGATTCAGTGCCTTGCTCAAAGGGACTTTGGCAGTAGTCGCTAGCACAAAGCTAGAATACCTCCTATTATCATTGCTGTGGACTAAACTAACAACCCTTCAGTAACCCAGCAGCCTCCCTACCACTAGGTCAACCTACTCCCCTACTCACTTGAACTATTTAGTTTAAGCTCAAAATAATTAATTAATAATGTGCTTTCACATTCTCCCCGTAATGTACAGTTATAGAGGGTGCATTTAATGGTTTGTACCACCAAAGGAGGATGATGTCCCCATTTATTCTCTCTCAAACTGCCTTCCTGAGTGTTGGATAAGGTAACACAGTCAGGTCAAATGTCAGGTTATCAAACTGTGACACGACCAGGAAACAAATGCTGTTTGCTAACTTTAACAACGAATGGAGTCTCACTTGAACTTTGAAGCAGGCATTGTTGCATAAAAGTGTTTGTATAATGAGTCCAAATGAGCTAAAGCTAAACAATAAAAAAAACAAGTTTTAAAAAGGACATGTTTTGGGATTATTTTTGGAATTGCAAGTTGCCCCATCAGACTGTATTAGAAACTAGCGATCCAAGCCAACTCAGACCGTAAGTATGTTATAACGAAGCAACTGATGAACTTTTGGTCAGAGCCATTTGGTATGATCATAAAAGAGGGAAATGAGGTCATGGTCGAAAATGGCCGGAATGATCCTTTATTGAATGCAAGCATTATATTAACAAAGTCAAAGGTAACAAATAAGAATACAGCTCATATTCCAATAACACCTACAACATAACAAAACCACCACCACCAATAATAAGAAGAAGAAGAAGAAGAGGATGAAGAAAGAAGAAGATTAATAAGAATCATTATTGTCGTTAACCTTGTTGTACTAGGTTGTATTATATCACTTAATTGGATTTGACAGGTTTCTGTCTTAGGCTACTCGTATTTGTAGTATTGTAAACACTGGCATTAACAAGATAATTATTATCATACCTAGTACTACTATCACTAGTTTACTACTTCAGTGGAATTAAAGTACTTTATAAAGTATTATTAATTTTAGAACTTTGAGGTTAGGACTTGTTGAAGTGAGGACATTATTTTGTACAGTCCTTGCTTTGACCATTATATATGTTCAAAGTTAAAGTGGCAATCTCGAAGATCTCCAAAGATTTTCACTTACATAAATGTCAGTTAAGTCATCTTTTACATATCTATCACTGAATGAGGTAACAGAATGGTGACTGAGCCTATGGCCCACTGATGAAAGCCCTTGCATTTGCAGTATTATGAGTATTGATCCCCAGTATTATTAACAACCGGGTGTCTGTGGCGCCAAGGTATTGCGCGGGAGATAAACTGAAAAAAAAAGAAATTATATTTAAAAAGCTTAATTTAACTTTTTTTTCATTATTCAACATCATTACGTGCCAACATTTTGCAACATTACTGATTATCATTCATGGAAAGTAGGGCTGTCTGCGTTCTGCGCCCTGGCGACGTCCCTCCCCTCCAATCAGGACAGGACTTTTTTTGTTGTTTTGTTTTGCTCACTGGCCACATTGGCTGAGGAACCCAAAGCTTACCAGCCTCAAAATGTCCCTCAACAGTCTTTCATTCAACTCGATTCGGCTTCGTTCTATTTATAGTAGCACTCAACTTTTCTCCGCTCATTCTCTCCGCTTTCGCTCTGCCGCTCCTCTCGCAGCTCCGCTTCTCTACACAGGAAATGAATGGGATTCCACCGCTGCAGCGGAAAATAAGTCGCTACGGTATGCTGGGGGAGACGCGGTCACCGCACTCCGCTACCAGGCCTCTGCCTCTCCGATGTGTCCAATCTGTCCAACAAAATGGACGAGCTAGAACTATTAATCAAGACAAACACGGACTTTCCGCTTTACGTAGACATATCTCAACTCGTTGGTTTCTGATGAGGCGGTGCAGTTGCCAGGCCACCATCTGATCCGACAGAGACGCGGAACTGAGTACAAATCGAAAGGCGGTGGTGTATGTTTATTAACAACCGGTGTAACAACATCTCTGTCATTTAAAAATCCTGCTCTCCCATTCTGGAATCACTGTACATAAACTTTAAGATGTATTATTCTCCAAGAGAACTGTGTCCATCATTCTTGCTGGAATATACAGTACATCCCACCTAGGCCAATGACAGGCAGCCTAACATCTGCTAGCAGAACACCCTATTTATTTATACATTTATGTTTTGAAGAGACACTTGAATTAGACAATCTAATTTAGACAAATAGATTTATATATTTCTGTTATTTTATACTTTAATTTTTATGTTTCATATTTCATTTTATAATGCATTTGTTTCATATTTTATATGAATAACAGGAGGGAAACTGACTTGCTACAGCCTACCTCATTTGCGGTTTCTTACAATAAAGCAGTTTTTGGAAATTACTTTTTTATTCCATTCTTGATTAATCATCAGAATAATTGGTAGAATACTTGATTTTTAAAAGAATCGTTAGTGACAGCCCTAGAAAGAGGATTGGATTATGATGGGGGCCCAATTTCTTTCTAGTTTCAAAGGGGGGCCTGAGAAAAACGTTTGGGAACCACTGGGCCTACATGCTATTATTAACTACTCCATGTTATTAGTATTCCCTGACATTCCCTACATGAACTGTTAATAACATGTCTTGGCTAAAGGAGTTCCCTGTGAGTCACTGTGGGATTACACCTAGTCTGTCTATTGACATCCATGTAGTAGTGGTAATATAGGTCAGTTGGTCTAGTCTGTGAACTCAATCCCATATGTAGACACATATATGTGGAATGACACAGACACTTGCAGACACACAAACACACGCAGAAAGACAGACAGACACGTAATCACATAATCACTGACTGACACATACATAAATGCAGTTAGTCCTCCACCTTAAAACTTTAGTGCGTGTTTGCAAATAGGCCAGCAATGCAGTCTAGTCAGTTCCTCCGGTGCAGACTGTCTGTAAACTGGGTCATGACCTACTGTTGTCCTCAATATTACCTTATAGGCTGTTGTACAACAATCCTTTATTTGGCTGTAAAGAAACAGTAATTGGGCTTGAGAACAAGGCTAAGAATTCTTTCCCAATGCTCTAGCTACATTTTTAAGAAAAAAACCTTACTGGATGTTTATTATTCAGTGATTCAAACTGGTTATATCATCAAATCAAATCACATAAAGGACAATTAACAACTTTATTGATAATCCATAGTTTTATTTTCATGACAGCAAATATTTGTATTGGTCAGCGGAACATTTTTCATTTGGTTGATATTTCATTCTGGAATGAAACTCTTCATATAGGCAGGAACTGCAAATGTGATGTTCTTAAGATATTCCTGTTTTAACCCAACATTACACTGGAAAGAATGGGGGATTACATGCATGGAAGGATTACGGACAGGGCCAATGGGGCCGGTGACCAGGGGCCCTTGACTACCAAGGTCCCCGGGGTGCCCTCAGACACGAGGTAACGAGGCCGCGCAGACAAACTAAAGGGTGGTTCACAAAGTCTATCAACGATGAGAACAATGTTTATAGACAGATAATGCTTGACTATGTGGCCCCCACAGCCTATACAAGCCTCATATAGGACCCTTAGACTATTGACTACAATATCTCCTATAGGACCCTTAGACTATTGACTACAAGGCCTCCTATAGGGCCCTTAGACTATTGACTACAAGGCCTCCTATAGGGCCCTTAGACTATTGACTACAAGGCCTCCTATAGGACCCTTAGACTATTGATTACAAGGCCTCCTATAGGGCCCTTAGACTATTAATAATAATAATAATAATAATAAACTTTATTTGTATAGCACCTTTCATACAA
>OMKK01022393.1:0-14040 GCA_900302305.1 Polymixia japonica
GTCTCTCTCTCACACACACACACACACACACACACACACACACACACCTTTATCTTTCTCATCTCTGTTGTCTCTCTTTGTTTCTTCAGTTGACCCTCTGGCTCAGGTCACCCAGGCTTTCAGAGAGCACCTCCTGGAGAAAGCTCTGTACTGTGTGGCCCAGCCTCACGGAGAGAAGACCCAAAGCCAGGGAGAGGGGTGAGTACACCACACGCACGCACGCACACACACACACACACACACACACACACACACACACACACACACACACACACTCATAGGCAGAGAGAGAGAGATGGCAGTCTCTGGCCACTGTCTGCTTGTCTTTGCATTTTGGGCATGCCAGTCTTTAACTCTGTGGTGAGGGCCCTATGTTGCCTTGGGGACAGTGGTTTGAGGTGGCAGCATGGCCCTCCCACCTGTCTCTCAGACCTGCCTCTCTGGGACTCTCTACGATGCTGCTGTAGAAACCAAGCAATTGATCCCCACCTCAACTCTAAACCACACTAAATACAGTACTTGAAGTATAGTTCAGGTTTTCCATAGTGGATTTGCCAATGAAGTGCAAGCGTAAAAATGTTGAACCCTTGAGAAACACCTCTTAAGCTTTCTTTGTATATAATTTATACAGAAAATAAGGCCTGGGCCAAGAATCATAGAAAGTGCCTCTTTAAGCATAACAGTCATGCCCTCTGAAAAATGATCAAAGTTCACTCCTTAATCGTCAACATTCACATTTTCAGAATGAGTTTATATTAAAATGGAATTGACATACAGCTGTAGCCCTACCAGGCGTGTATACCTTGTGACATTTTTTGATAGATTTTGTGAAATCAAGATGAATATTAGCAGAAATAAACAAACTTATGGAATCAATTTATTAAAGATATAAACTCTTCTGTATAAATACTTCTGGTTTTGTAACCATATAGAAAGTTGTGTTGATAATTAAATCAAAATGTTATCTAATGGGTGGAAGACATGGCACAGAGGTCTCAAATGGACACATAAAGATCTAAGTTCTAAAAATGGATTTTTGATCACATAGAAAAATGTTGAACACAGACTCCTTAGTCCAGTATATTTTGGATTTTAAGCATTTCTGAATTCCATCTGAGCCAACCACAGAAGCAGCATAGGAAATGTCAACCTTTACCACCCAGAGAAAGTCTGATCCAATTCCACTGACACAACAAAAGAAATACTTGTGAAATTAATCAAAGTTATGAAATTTCAACACGCTGTGTGATCATAGGTAAGCCTGTCACATCGTGGGTCTACATCTGCAAGTTGATCCAGATTTGTATGACAATCAAGCAGTCAGCTGTATTCCTTTGAAAGGTTGATCCTTTTACCCATTAATGCACATTTACCGGTTTTGCATTGATGTGGCCTCCTGTATGATTCTAGGTAGGTTGCATTGGTAAAGTGAAACAGAATATTGAATCCATTGTACAGTTGATGTGTGCCCCTACTATACAAATGTCAAAAAAGGGAGGCTCGTTTTCCCTGCAGTAATCTATGACAACAATCTGTAATGCTCCAAGGATGTTATTCCTTATTGCCAAACTAATTAAGATCAGGCCCTCTGCAGCTTCCTGTGCCAAAAGGAGGCTAGGATGCGGGCAGCGGGTGCAGTGTATTTCACAGGAGCAGAGATTTGTGTGTCCTGGCCTAGGAACAGCCATCTAGTAGTGCTCACACAGTATATTTTCATCTGTTGACAATCCAAACTGTACTTAAAGGACACACACTTAGTTGTAGACATTTTCTCTCGGAAGGAAAAGTGAGACTCCCTCTCTGGCCCTTGTTGATGCCCATTTGGCACGCCACATGCCTGTTGGTGCCATAAGACCTAAGTACTCCTCCATATATTTGCATTATTATTATGATTTGAGCTTTTGCCGTTTTGTTTGGCCATTGAATACAGAAAACACTGCTCATGTCCTCACTGAACTTTAGACAAATATGACTGTATGTGAACCTCCATGTAGTGAATGAAAAAGGTTTATTAAATCTCCGTTGAGGCGCCCATGGGATGCCATGTTGGATCATTTGGAGGAAAACTTAATGTTGACCCTCCATCTCTTCAAAATGTTTTACAGTCACATGTAATTAGAATAAAGACAAATTTGACATTTTACAACCACTGAAGGTGCCTCTAGCTTAGAGTGACCAGCACAGATG
Organism: Polymixia japonica; assembly: GCA_900302305.1. NCBI lineage: Eukaryota > Metazoa > Chordata > Actinopteri > Polymixiiformes > Polymixiidae > Polymixia > Polymixia japonica. Next base: position 2,188 of record OMKK01022393.1, read on the forward strand.
ACTTGCAAGTAAAGGCGCTTCAATGTGGTAGTCCGTCAACATTTCAGTGCTGTAGTCCTTAATCCATTTCGGAATTTAAGAGATCATGGACCTTATGTGCATAGCTAAGCAGAGTATGTGCCAGTGAGCTACTGTACGCCAAACACAATCAGCAGCCCTGCCCAAACAGAAATCTATCCAGTGTCCCCAAGCACAGTACTGGCTCCCCAACTGTAGGGCCTACAGGAACTCCTTGCAACTCTATACTTCAACAATTAAGAGAATTTATTCAGCCAAAAAATCTATCATGCAAAGTCAAAGCTCATTTTACAGAAAACAATGCAGTGTGATACAACACCAGAATTCTCATCTAACTTCTAAGGTGTTGGAAACCACACATTTGACATGAATAGCATTGCATTCATGGTTCACCACCAAACAAGCTTGTTGTAAGTGCCTCACATGGCTAAATTGAGTGGCCAGTGGCTCATGGTGAACAGAGAGGGTAACCTCACACAGGTGACTGCCAGACTCTTGAGTTAACAGGAAAGAAATATTTCCGTGCTTAACTTGGCCGAAGCTCTCAACAGACCTGCCTCTGCTCAGGTTTTCTGTCCGCACGGCTGAAGACTAGTACCGGACCTGTATGGGAAGAGCCAAAGAATTCTCAAAAGCCTCCTGTGATGTGTCCGTTGTGACACCACCATGCCTCTTAACTGTTTACTCTCTTTCACAGATGCCTGTGCGCTGAGCTCACAGCCCCCTCACTCAAGCAAGTCGCCATTCAGGAGACCATAACTAATAAATGAAAAGCAGACAATCAGCAGAGACTCACCAGGACTCATAGGTCAAACTGCCAGATCGAGGACCATGCCAACAGCTCAATACATTCAGCATTTTACTGCAATTGTTGGCAGAGCTTAAGCTCAATTTTCAATTAAACACGAAAATGGATGGGGAGTGGATTATATCAAAACGAACAACAAGAGACCTCTTTGGGGACCTTTGTGTGAGACGCTTCCACAGGATTGCCATTGTAATTTCTTTACAAGAAGGTTTGGGGTTTGTTTTTTGTAAATCAGGTAATAACTCTTGGCTCTAAAATGTGTGAGTGTAGCAGCAAGCACACATTCCCTAAAACCGCCAAGCACTTTCCCTGATGTTATCTTATTTATGCAATCCTGAAAACTGAAACTTTTGGTTCCATCTCTCTGCTTGAGTGGACTGCTCTTTGGTTGGACCTTTATCAGAATGTTCTGCGAGTGTCAGCCGACTCGAAGGTGCACCAAATGGAAATGGCACTTGTTGTCATGTTTACTGTCCTTCAAGACTGTGGCTCTGATGGGACAAATCCTGTAACAACTCATAGTTTTGGGTAGTAAAACACCGGGGGCCTATCGATGCTCTGAAGCCTCACAGCGTGGTTTATCCGTGCCAGTGGTAAAGGACAAATGTGCCAAAGTCTGCTGGGTTTGGCTCTTTTCTCCCCCCCTGGCTTCCAACACCGATGTATCCAGCTGAGGTACAATAATTTGACACCTCTTAAGCAGCAGGACCCTTTAGCGTGACAACCACTGCTTTGTTTTATATTCCTGCCTATTTTGAACGCAATAAAAAATTACAGTCAGCAACATCCAAACTGTGTTTTTATCCACTTTGGACATTTGCCCCTCCCCACCCCCTTCAATCTCCTTTATCCCTCCCTTTCCTATGTGGGATTTAACGTACACTTTGTGGTAACCTTGCTAAGTTATCAATTTTTTCAATGTTCCCCAACACTGAATAAAGGCTTGTTTCTCTGTGCCTGCTTGTTAAGACTTCAAGGACAGCTCCCTCCATCTGGCATTAAGTATTCCTTGTGCCAGTGTCGGGTTAACTGACACTCCTGCACTTAAACTAATGGCAGCGAAAAGTCATCTCCCATGAGGTGCTCACCTTGGAAAAAATCACCAAGCTCCCTCATCCCAAATCATAGTGGTGCTCTCGCCACCCACTGAATGAAACCATGGGCATGAAAAGGGGCATTGTTTCACTATTCAGGCATATATAAGAGCAAATGAAAACATGTAATACGCATGTCCTCTCCTGGATTTGCCCTCCTTCCAAATTCAATGAGACATTGAGAAAGTGGGAAAAGCAAAACATCATACAACTATAGAAAACACAGAATCAGCAGATCTTCATTAATAAAACATCTTCATTAGGACAAAAATACACTAGAAATTCCTTGAACAAATAAAGCACAAATGTCTTGATTTTAGTCAAATCTTGAAGGTCTAGGTGCTCTCAGAAACCCTGATCCTCAAAATGTACGTGAACGCCCTAACTGGGCCAAACTCTTGTAGTCCATGTTCACCCTGACACCCCAACACTACCTCGAAAGATGTTTTGTAAAGGTGAGACATAGACACGCTACAATGTGATTCAAGGCAACAAAGCCTGATATGGGAATACACGGGTTGCACCACTGACAAATCAGAAAATTGACCACCAGCTTGTTGTATTGTTATATTTATAAAATACTGGTGTCTTTCAACAAGAGGAAATCGTTTTATCATTACATGTTGTGCTTCGTTTTGGTTGAGAATTCTTTCAAGAGTGTCTGTGACTTTCTGCTAGCTTATGTTTCATGCTTCCATCATTATAACCTAAATTAAGAAGTCTTTGCAAACTGGGAGCAGAAATGTGTTAATTTGATACTATAGCCTGACTGACGAATTATATCTGAATCATAAAGATCACACATACAGCTTTAAATGAGACTCAGTGATATCAACAATATTGAGCCCTTGTTAGTACCTCTTGGCGCTATAGTGAAACCAAGCTAATCATTTTCATCTGATATCAAATAGTACAAAGACACAACTTTAACAATCAGAAAATCAAAAGTGCTGGAGGCCATTTCCCTTCATGTTCATAAATTGCAAATGTCAATGTAATATATGATCATTTATAATGCGTTTTGGAGACCCCCCCCACAGGCACATAGGCCTTCACGGGTTTTTTCACACAAATATTCCTGTATCATAAGTCACCTTTGTCTATACTAGCATAGTATGGCAGTACAATGTCTCCCGACCTATTTCTCAAGGAGCCATCTTTTTTAGCATCATGTCATAGCATTTCTGGCACTCTTTAGGAGATAGACTATCTCCAACCAGAGGGAGACGGTAACACTAACATCTGCTACAGGTGATTGCAGGGCAAAGAGAAGCACCTCTCAGAACACAAGAGTGCAGCATCACAACTCGTCCTCCTCTGAACCCGCTTCTCAATGGAAACCTAAACAGCTTTTTAAGAATGAAGAGGTTTTTCAGTTTGTTGCTAAATATAGTCCAGCCCAGTGGGAGGTGGCAGGTTCCAGAGCCATTTTCAACAAAGATGAGCCCCAGGTCCTGCCCAGGACCCGGCGGGTGGTGACTGCCGGTGGTCCGCCTTTCTCTTATGCACCGGCTCTTAAGTAAACACTGCAGTTCTGCGGTCAAATACAGCATGGCAACGAGCGAAAGGACTCACTGTGCAGTTACACACAGCTATGGTGTGTTGTCTCCTCCGCCCCACTCAATCTTCCCCCCTCCCCCTCCCAGAGGCCTGGGCAGGGGTCGAGGACCAGTGACAAACCTTGATGTGTGATCCTAGAACCCTGCTGAGAACTCCTGGTGGGGGCAGTGTTGGACTTCATCTCCTGGGCTTCTCAACTTGACCATTTTCTATGTAAAAAAATAAATATAGAAGTTAAGATTATAATCACTATTGATATCATGGTAAAGGTCATTGTTGTCACTGAATTTGTCATTCAACCATCATATCTGAATTATATTTTCAACATACAATTTGACATTCCATTGACTGAGAGGAAAACAAAGTTATAAAAATATTATTACTATTTAACTATCAACATTAAAGCTGGAGAAATGCTCCCTGGAGCTTCTACTAATACATTTCAAATGTATTTCTGTGATTAATAAAGCTGAGCATAGCAAAATGCTACCAAATCAATTCTTGTGTGAAAGGAAAATGATTTCAGTTATCATCTGTCTACGGTCTGATGGGTCTGCCACTGAAATAAGGAAGGAAAAAACAGGGAAATCTTATTATCTTGTCTTTTAAATCTGCCAGGATAAATAATTTGGGAAATTCGAAGGTGTGTGTATGAAGCACGGCAGCAGGAAATCCTAGTTCATATATCTGACATCTGTTTTGTTTTTTTAATCAGCAGGACGACCAACTCACAACAACCAGGATCACATCTAATAAAGACTAGGATTAATAAACACAGAAGTAAACCGACAGTCCCAGTCATCATCCACTGAGGAAAACAAGGGGCAACAGGTAAGTCTTTATCCATTGAGCTCTGTTCTTCATGCATTGCTCCCCTACACATGGAGATCATAATTTGGGGGAGTCTCAGTGGCTACCTGTAAGGACCACAGGGGTGGCAAATAGCAGGACTGTGGCTTTCTGAGCTTCTTAGCAGTGCAAGCAGAAGGATTTACGGTAACTCTCAGACAAGCGTTCACAGCTTGGACTCTTGGCAAGGATACGATATTGTCCCTGGCCAAGCATCAAACCCACTGGACTCGAGATCCAAAAGTACCTACACAAAACCCTGGGATGCTTGAATGATAAATCGCCGACATTTAGTGGCAGAACAAAAAAAAAATATTGGCCTTGCTGTGGATATCAATTTTAATTTTAATTCACTGTGAGAATGCATGCTGGGTGGCTTGATTGACCATAGGTCACCGCTTTGCCCAATTGACATACTCTTCCCTTCAGGCAAGAATATGGGGTTTCCTGCTAATTCAGCACAGGTGCAAAAAGCAACCCTGCAGTTTGTAGGGCCACCAAATGCCAATGGGGGTGACACCGAATACACCCCTTGATTTCAAGAGCTTTGAGCGAATTGTTTTCAATTCCTGTCTTCACATTATGGGACACAAAATGTATTTCTCCATGTAATCGAAACATGTTGTTTGGCCTGCTTTGGCTTCCGTCACCAATACTTACGGTTTAAAATAGCTCAAGAAGTTAAAATGGCTAACCATGCCATGAAACGTAGAGGATCAGTTTAATAGTCTCTATTTCACAGGTTAAACGGTTGAAGATGCACCTGTTTTTTATGAGCTGTATCAACACTTGTCACAAAGTCACACACATTCAAATGCAGGCAAATGCATCATATACAAGGTTAATACAGTGTTGAGTGCTGACTGCTTATGATGCCAAGGGGTGCTTTATAAAGCCACAGCACCGCGTCTCAGGTCAAATGGGATGTATTGAGCCAAATACTTAGACTTAGAAAACTTGAATGTCCTCCGAGAAGCAATTTGTGGTACAGCACAGAACATATAGACACATTTAAAGCACATCAGATAATACTAAATACACCAACCGCCACCCTGGAGAAAAAAGCTCTGGTGCTAATATTAGGGGAAGACTGATTACAGTACTACTATTAGGTTTTGGCGTCAATTTTTGCAAATCTAAAGTAGGAACGCCCTCAGTGCTTCTCTTTGGTGTTCATGCCCTCGGTCCTCAATGGCACACTACAAGATATTATGAAGAGCCAGACCAAACATGCCAAAGCAGACCACAGGGTTACTCACAGCCCCTGCACATTCTTTTGAGGGTGAAATGTGACCCAGTCCTATTTTTCAGCAGCTTGTCAGACTCAGTGTGGTGCACGGGGGTAAACTAGGAGGGAAAACTGTTGTCACCTTTCTATGGCTCTCATTTTTTCCCGCTTACAAGACGGCAGCCTCAGGTGGCAAAATGAGAACAGATGGGTGGGTCCAATTCCAAATGAAAGTCACCATGGAAATGGAAAGCCAAGATGTGCAATATCGAAAGGTGAGAGTTAATGGAAATCTCTCTATCAGTGAAGCTTTGCAACAAGTTGACATGCATTCATAGGGATCTTAGCAATGCATTACTACTGTACTATGGTATACTGGAATCTGGTACTGTGGTGCTGGGTCATCAGTAGAGAGACAGCCCTTCAACTGGAGGACCAAGACTCAAGCCTGAGATGGAAAATTGAAAAGAGAATGTGCCTTTAGTAATCAATCACATTTTTATTCATCATTATAGTAATCAATACAGTGATGTGTAAAGTAGAAACAGAATAATTTAGTGACTGACTTCACTAAGACTCAGTTAGACTGAAATATATGAACAGAATATTTTACCACATTTTACAATAGCATGAAAGCATAACTTCCTAGGTGGAATTCAATAAAGGTCCTTTTGAGTAAGCAACTCTAGCAAGTTGTGCATGAATACACTTCAAAGACCCCAACACTGCTCTCAGGATGATTTCTGTACCATCTTCCAAAAACATCTTTTCTAGTTCCTGCCTCTACATATTTGCAGAGGAAAGTCTTTGTTGGACAACATCATCAGAGACTTGGATTGAAAAACACTGGTGGGCATTCAATATGTCCGAGCTTGTCATCAAATGAAGCTCATTTTGAAAAATGCTTGTTATGACTGCTGCTAACCATATCCACCCACTCTATGCCCAGTGAGAAGGGACAGAGAAGAGGAAGTCTTTCAGTCAGTCAGGTCGTACTTCATCTCAGCAGGCTATGGGGCTGTCCACACTGGAGGACAGACAGCATTGGAGCTGGAGGTGGAACTGGCACCGCTACCATTCTGCTTCTACCTAGCAACACAAGGAACCTACTAACTGTCTTAGTCTTGCAACATTTTAATGATAAGAGGAAATAATGTTTTGGTCACGTGACTATCGAAGTAAAGGTACTACACCAAACTAAATTCTGAATAAAATGTGGTGATTGTAAATGTGAGACAGTGTGCTGGATTTCTCTAACATAGCAGTACAAGAGACCTTTTCTATACAGTCTGGATTTAACACTGACTCAAGAAGAGGCAGTATCCTTCATATGTCCGTCCATCCATCCATCCATCCATCCATCTGTCCATCCATCCATCCATCCATCTGTCCGTCTGTCCAACCATCCATCCGTCTGTCTGTCCGACCATCCATCTCTCCCTCCGTCTGTCCGACTATCCATCCATCCATCCATCCATCCATCCGTTTGTTCATCCATCCATTATCCATCTATCCATCCATCCATCGATCAGTTCATCCATCCATCCATCTATCCGTTCATCCATCATCCAGCCAGTCATCCAACCAGCCATCCATCATCCATCCATCCATCCAGCCAGTCATCCAGCCAGCCATCCATCATCCATCCATCCAGCCATTCATCCATTCCAGACATTAATTCTTTGAAGCGCTTAAGACTACACTGATCAGCCCATACATTGTTTCCAGTAAGCACCAGTACGACCAATTACTCTAGCTGCAGGTTTCCACCAGCCACAAACCTAAACATTCTTACCTCTGAACACAGCCACAAAAGGAGTTCACCTCCTCGTTGACCAAAACTCACTGTTCAAGTTTAGAAAGGGCTTGACTATCCAAGAAATACAGCCAACTTTACCACTGAAAAAGATTTCAATAAATTTTAATTTCCGCAGCCACTTTCCCCTATTTCGAGAACATCATGAATTAGCAAACAAAAGTCTCAAAAGAATTCCCTTCCATTTCTCTTTATTTAATGAATTACCGTCAACCACACAAGGAAAACAAAAGATGGCAAGTTTATTTTTTTGTGGTGTAGCTGTTTCAGCAGAGCGATTATTCACTGACACCACCTTCAAAGGTTCCTCAATCAGGTTTCAAGCACCGTTGATGGTACTTGACTTTAGTGGGAACATGAGGGTACTGTATATTATATTCTAACATTATCATTTGTCAAGAACTGCCACATTTTCCAAAAGTCTGGCTAAAAATAATAATCCAAAATATATCATTGTTGCAGAAGTATGTGCTTGGCATGTTGTTAACATGCATAATCTTAAACACAATTACCTTTATATTATTGCTTGTGATGAACACAAGACAGAGCCACACAGCTGTCTGATCATGGATTCTTGCATATATGTTTTGGTTGTTGTATTTTGTGGCACTAGCAAAGACGGGATGGCTGCAGAAAATGCTTGTGTGTTTGTTTGTGTATGTTTGTATAAATGTGGGTGTATATGTGTGTATAAGTGGCCTGTGTGTGGCCAGACTCACTGGGCTGATCTTGGCCCCTGGCTGTTGCTGGCGTTCAGCACGTCTGTAAAGAAACAGCTGGAGGCAAAGCCAACACCAGTCCCACTCAAGAGTACCCTGCCAGTAGCGACAGATTCCAGAACTTTCCATGGTCCTTCGTCGCCATGCCAACAGGTCTTGGCACGGCATGGCTGTCCTGATCTGCACACCTGGCCCACCAAGAGTCCAGAATCACCTCGCCTGTCACTGTGTGATGAACAGGTCATTTAGAACCCAAGTGTTTGTGTGTTTTTAAGAGTTATGGGCCCAGGTAAAGAAAACACCGTGGCAGTGGACCTCCTGTGTGTTACCCTAATCAAACAGAGCTGAGAACCTTAGTGCTGTAGAATAGCTGCATAAGACTTAGGGTTGAATTCATTCAAACCTGCACTGTGGAAAACCTACACAGAGGGATATTCACAAAGAACTTGCATTCTGGAAATGTAACTGTGAAGATTTGTTTTGTTTGTCCTGATAATTACGTCTAGTTTTGTGTTATCAATTGGAACACAGTGAAATAAGGCCAAGTACCAAACCTAGTATCAAACCTGGGTCAAATACCAAGTTTATCTGACACATTATCATTCTGCTCCTCTGGCACGCCAAAAACATTAAAACAAGTGCTAAAAATGATTTGCACCTACTATTTGACCAAGTGATTTTAAGTATTGTATTGTTGTCCAATGTCCACTGTGATCATGTGCACTCTCCCATACCATAGACAGTACCAAACGGTCACATTTAATGGATGTGGATGGATGGACTTTAAGAGCACTTTCATTAGTGTCTTTGGAGTATATAGGGATTAAATGTCTTAGGTCACATTAGTAGTGATGGACACATTGTCTGTTGTGGGAATCCAACCTGTGACGACCCTGAACTGCTGCCTTACAGAGGAAGTCAACAAAGGAAGTGAACTGTAAGCAGGATTCACACAAGCAATCTAAGTATTTTGGCAATGATGCCTGCCCCTACTTACGTTGGCAGGAAACATACAAACATTTTAGAATGGGTGGCCACATTGGAAATCAAACCCCTGACCTTGGCATGTCTAGTGTCATGCTCTACCCATTGAGCGACTGGGACCAGAAAGCTTACCTTTGACCCGGATTTGAACCAGCAACTTTTCTCTATCAACTGAGCAATCACAGGTACATACAGTATATATATAGTACAGGTTTTCTAGACTATGGATGGATGGATGAACAGAGAGAAGGCTGGATGAACGGATAGATGGATGAACGGATAGGATGGATGGATGGATGGATGGATGGATGGATGGATGGATGGATGGATGGATGGTCAGACAGATGGATGGATGGAAGGATGGTCAGACAGATGGATGGATGGATGGATGGTCAGACAGACTGAGGGAGAGATTTCTACCCCTAGGCCACCCTGTCGCAGTCATTGAGAGAGCTGCAGCCATTGATCTTATTATAGTGGGTACAGAACATGAAGACCAGATGATGCTGAATATTAAATATATAACCAATTCAAGACAGAGGCAAAGCTATGGGACTGGCAAACTAGGCAATTGCCTTGGGCCCCCACTCAGGTGGGGCCCCGAACCCCAGCCAACAGTTTTCGATTTAAGTTAATTATTGATGCTATCATGCATATCTCATTTCAGTTCTAAATAATAACATTAATCTTTATGTATTTTTGAGAATTCAGCAGAATCTGATCATGCCAATCCACGCACAAAAGTCTGCCTGCAACTTGACCTTAGCCTGCAAGTATGTTACAAAAAGGAAAATATATAGTAGGCCTACGTCTGATGTCTCATTGCATGAATAATCCCAGCAGCAGAATTTTCATAAAATGAATGAATTACTTGCAGGCCCACTCCAAAATATTTTGTGTGGTCAAATATTAGGCTACATTTGGATCACGTCATGATTGACCAATGATGGGCCATCTAATGATGTTTTTTGTCACTTAAAGTAGATGATAGATAATCCGCAATTTACCATAGTCATTGAGTGTTTGAACAACAATTACCAGAGTTCAATTCACAATCACCGCGTTTGTCCGCACTGATGGTTGCTCTCTTTTTAAAAAGGTTTTCCTTCCTGAGACCGACACACTTGTTTCTTCTTTGGAACAGTTGCAGTTTCAGTTTCTGAAGATATATGCAGATCTGAGTTGTTCCACGGAATGTCACCATGGACACTGGAGTTTCCATTCAGTATAACAGGAAATGCAAAGTAATTAATCAGACAGTACTGGGTTGAATTGTCATTGTGATTGATATGAGTGATAGTAACAAAAAACAGATTTTTGTTAAACTTACTGATTGCACCTTTAAGAAGTTTTGTATTTAGTATTTTCTGATATTTATGTAACCAGGATTATATTTGTTGACAGTTATTCTGTACAGTCACAGTTTCATTGATAATGTATTTGATTTCTAAAAATAATAATAATTTATTTCAAAACTAGTGGTATAAATGATTCAGGGTGTTTGGTGGGCAGGAGGGCCCCCAGAGAGTGATCTCTGCCTAGGGCCCCCAAAACTCTAGAAACGTCAATGATTCAGAAGTAAAATCATATTTGAACCGCTAATTTATGCTGACCTTCACTGGGATAAACTCCCTGGCAGAAGGCTTAAAGTACGGTAGGTTTATATTTAGTTTAGGGGATATTTTGTTCACTGAAAAGACCCACATTATTGCTCATGTCATTTTACTGAGCATGATCTGACTATGGCAGGGCTTGTTACTGAAACATCCCGTTCCTGGGAGGTATGTTGACAGTATGATCCTTGTAACACTGGTGCTCTATCTGAACACAGCCAGTTTTATGACAGCCAACATATGCGATACGATGGCAGGCGTTCAGTCCGTGCAGCCAAGATATCACATATCCCTAATCTAATATCATACGAGAAGTGGTAATTTGATCAAGATATTTCAGTCTTTCAGAACAACTCTAATTGCACTATGAGGTCTGAGCTCAGTGAATGGGACAATCGTCAGTTCAACCTTAACTTGTCCATCACTTGGGCCAAGTAATTCTTTGACAGCATCTGGGCTGGAAAATCTGTGGATGTATTCTTGAGTCAGTTGTGACTAGCCACTCTAATTCAATTATGGAAAAAAACATTTCAAAACCCGATATTTAGAGAGGAAAAATAAGAGGTTATGCACATCATAAAAATGCACATTTCACCTGGTGTATCTTGGCCCAACATTTTTAAAAAAGGCCAAAAGTCTTTGCTAATGGAGAAAAAGTGATTTCTAAAATGGTGAATGTGGGGGAGGGATTATTTCTTCCTATGTCTTTCTGCATGCTTCAGGTATAGTTTCCACCTACAATATCTAACCCAAAACTGGCATGTAACTCAAAAACCTCTCCAGACACACTTTTACGCTTAAGTGGTGAGGTAGGCTGAGTATGGAGAGAAAACATGATTTGTATATGGATGTCCTGCCTTTGAACATGATGATTGATGAGCAACTAAAGAACAAGAGCCTGTCCTTGTTAGACATTGAAGGCTGCCAGCTCTGAGGGATGCGTGGGCATGTCCTCCTTGGTAAGTGATCAGGTGTTTGACTCTGTCTGGTAGGAAGGAAGTCCTTATTAATGTTGAGGAGAAGGCAGAGTCCAAGCAACCTCAGGCATGCCTGCCCACACACACACACACACACACACACACACAGATACACACACACACACACACACACACACACACACACACACACACACACTCCAAATAGCACAGGCCTGCATTCGCTGTG
>OMKK01022395.1:0-18642 GCA_900302305.1 Polymixia japonica
AATTAAAGACTAGCTCACCAGCAAAAAGTTACCTTCCCTAGCAGAAAGAATAAAGCCACCAGACAAAAGAGCGATCAGTTAAAACCAAGTTTTGATTTGGGTTGGGGGTTATAGAGAGATGAGTGGGCTCACCTACAGCAATCTCAGCTAGGGCTCCGGAAGGGAGGGGGGCAGGACAGGGGTTTTGGGGACGGACGGGGCAGTAGGACTCACTGAAATCCTAACCCGTCTATACAGAAATGCAGCATGGAAGAAGGGAAGCCATACACAATCCACCACAGGGCAAGGCTACACAGGGAGGAGAGCAGCATGGCTACCAGCCATCTGAAAGGAGGACAAATCCAACAACAAGAGCAAAAGGAAAAAGAAAAAAAAACAAAACAAAAAAAACACAACATAACAGAAAGGGAAGGAGACAAGAGAGGGCCTGGCAGGACAGAAAGCCTTTCATGTTCTGCTTTTCCACCGCGACTGGATCAGCTCAAATACCTCCGACAGAGTCTTGCAACCAGCATCGTCCACCAGTAGATATTGGATTCCGTATTTGATTTGATTTGATTTGCAGTGCTGTGAAAGTTGTCATGCATGCCTAGTTTTCATGTCTAAAAATGGCCATATCCCACTGAACACTAGTTCTGGTACTTCTGGTTGCTATTTTATTCATTTATTTATTTATTTTTTCAGAGATGTGGACCTGAAGGAGAAGACGAAGCTCGGGGCGGTATGCGTATGCTGATCCAGTCGCCATCGCAATGGAAAAACAGGCAGGCGATTAACACTGAACCCAGCCCGCCATTTACCATGTGTTACACGCAACCGCGCACAGGTCCGACAGAGAGGCATGTCTATGCATGCGTGTTAAAAGTGTTTCATGCTTGTTGCCATGCATAGAAGGCAGAAGAGATCAAACAAACTTTGGGTTACAATCCTCGTTCTAATCTCCATTGTAGCTCAGTGTGCAGTTCAGCGGCTTACATAATAGAACAAACACTGGAGCCAAATGGTGAAGTTCAACTGGGAGTTAAGAGGTTTGCGTTTCAACCCTTGCGCTCATGAGGCATTTTCCCTGATAATGCTTGCAAAAAAAACTGAACTCCTGAACAACCTGAGAACAGGGACCCACTTTCATCCCGCTATCTCTAACGTGGCTGGCATTTAACAACAACAAAACAAATCATTGCGGTTAGCATTAGCATGTGGAAGAATATGCCGTCCTACCCTTGAACGATGCCAGAAAAAGTTAGAAATTAAACCCATAAAACACCTTTGTCTCTGAAAAGACAATCATACCTCCCAAGTCCTTCTAGCGATTTCCAAAAGCGTGTGACAGGCTGCTTTTAGGAATGGTAAAGGAAGTACCCGTTACTGATTAGAACTACAGAAAGTGCTAATGTTAATGTTTTTCTTGTAGGAAGTGTCAAGTCAGCAGTGCCAGGCGAGCACTATCTACTTCAACTAATCAAGAACTCGTCAGAGAGCCATGATTAGTTGAGCGGTTGGTGCAGGTGTGTCGGTACAGCGGGCCAAACTCAAAACGCTCTGCTGTAACTTGGAGGATATCTTGGATAAGCCTAGATATCAAAGCGGGGCAAATCGACGGGCGTCCATGAGTGCCATGTAATGAGCGTTGTGTGGAAGTATTGCATCCATTAACTGCATACATACCTTACACCACAATCCAAAAAAACAACGACAAAGAAATAAAACATAATCAATCAGCCATACCATTAGCCATACCATTCATTGGCATAGCAAACCATTTCTACAGGAAGAGGATGTCAGTTAGAAAGGAAGTGACGTGCGCTTACCTCCACCATACAAAACCTCACATCCTCTCTCTGTCTGTTTTTCCTCTCCCCCTCTTTTTTGTCTGTCTTTCACAGCTATCTTTTGAACGGCAGGCAACACACCGGCCACACCGTACCCATGAGGCTGCAGCAGAACACTACGGCCTGCCTGGCACGGGACAACAAAAGCCAAAGCCATATGGGTACATTGGCAAAGGCCAGTCAACCATCATCAGCCATGTTGACACCCAACCTTCCATGGCTGGATTTACACATGCACAAATTATCCTTTTTTTTAATTTTTTTTTTAAACTCTTAATGGTGCATATCTGTCTCTTCAGCACTGTTTAAATGAAACCACAGGAAATATGAGATTCAAAGTAGTTCCTAACTTTTTCAATAGCTGAACAAAGGTAGATGTGATTCATAATTACAGTATAGCAGCCTCTGTTGGAAAACTAGTGCCCAGCTACTGGCTGTTCCCCTTGTGCTTCATCTAGTGATGTAATTTCTTGGCTGACCTTTTCATGCAAGGAAAAAACAGATGCATGCTGAGGCTGTAATGGTTTTTTTTTTTTAACATTTGTAATATTTGTAAACATAAACCCTTTGTTTTGTTTTTTAATGATGGTTGACAGAAAATTTTAAAAGCTTATTTGCGTGAAACTCGATTTCTTTTTTTCTTTTATTAAACTAGCTCTTTAAACACAAGATTTTTTGTGCCGTTGTAAATCCAGCCCTTGTTAAAAAGTATCACCATCCTCAAGGACCTGGCATCAACAAACACAACCCTGATCCGTCTCAGGCCAAGTGTGTCATTCACTCCTTCCTTATATTTTAAATGTCCCTATTACCTCCTTTACCCATGGATCATAGACAGAAATGGAATGGAATTAGTTTGACATGTGCTCCGTAGCTTACATGTATCGAGCTCACAGAAACGTTACTAAACAGGAGTTACCTGCTACACTACGAGTACCTTAGTACTCCACTCAATAATAAATCATGTTATTAGGATGAGTTCACCATGGTAATGGGTAAAGGACAGCAGCCCTGACAGATTAGCCATGCCAAACCCCTGACACAAACAGGACAGGACAGCTGACTACACTGAATTGTAAAAATCTGATGTGCAGCCAAATGTGGAAATGGGATACAGATCATGGAAGGACATAATGAATGCAGATGGCCACAGATTTAAATGAAAGTCAGCAATCTCTACTGAATACATCAGAAGATCCGCTAACAGCCCCTTTTTCTAGTTTTTAAAACATAACATTTTCCCAATTGTATCAGTAACTTAGTACTTTAAAACTCTTGCACGCGTGTCATCTGTTACACATGTGGACCTATAAGAAGAGGGGGTTTGCTTATTTCAGGGTACTGAAACAAGACGGTGTGATGCATGATGGGAGTGGGAGGCTGCTTGGATACTTACGATAGTGAACCAGTGGATGATCTGGCCTGCCTCTTGCTCTTCAGGGCTCTCAGTTTATCACCCTGTGTCAGACCATTCCTCTCCTCTTCATCATTATACTGAAGGTGATCACGTGAAACAGAGAGAGTAGTGGGTGCCATTTTTCTTATTCTCCTACAACAACCTCTTTATTTAGCTTAAGGAAGTATTTACAAATTTTTAAAAAAGTAAAAAAAATAAAAAAAATAAATAAAATAAAATCACACTTTAATTCTATTCTGTTCTGACATGACGGAGTGTGATTTGTTCTCAAACTCACCAGTTCCACTTCTTCTTTCTTGGGTGTCCTGTTCTTGTTGCTTCCATTGATGGTGATGTCATCCACCCCGGACAGAATCCGGGTGACGGCCATCTTGCCGTTCTCTCGTTCCTTCAGCATCTTCTCCCGGAACACGTCTCCTTCTGCCCACAGGCTGCTCTGCTTGCTGCCAGACAAAGTTGCAACAAATCTTAGAATGATCTCAATTTCTCAGCCCAACTACCACAAACTTAACAGTTTAATTTGCTCAGCAAATTTGACAAAACTAAAGCCAGAAATATATCGAAACATATACTGCTTTTGTGAAGACCTACTCCTCAACAAAGTTCTGCTGAGGTCCAATGACAGAGCCCGGTCGGCAGATCCGTATCCAGGCGATGGCCTCTGCAGCTGTCAGGCGGTAATGCTTCATCATGTAGCAGCCAATCAGAGTGCCGGTACGCCCCAACCCAGCTGCAACACAGTAGTTTATGTTTGAAATTGCGTATCACAAAGTGGTGCGCTGTAAACTGTGACTGACCAATTTTAATCAAATGGCAATTGGTTAGGGCCTTTATTTATTTTAGCTGGGGTTTTCCAGTGGGTGATTCAACAAAGGAAAATGTGGGCATGTAGTGTGTGGTTTTCCCTGCTTTCACCCCGATATCAACAATTATTAAAGGGGAGGGGGGGGTGAATCTCTCATTGCACACGTACATCAAGTGATGTAATAATCGATGCAATTTAGTCATGGCTTTTTTAATCCATAGTGATGGGTGTTTGTTACCTTTGCAGTGGACAGCAATGGCTCCTTCTGCATTCTCACAGATGTTGAGGAACTTCCTGACAATGCTGTCGTTTGGCGTACTCCCGTCCACAAAGAACAGGTCGTGGTGCTCAAAACCCGAGTCTGTGAATCGCCTGGCATCGTACATCTTCTTGTTAAGGCGAATGATAGTGGTGATGTTGTGTTTCCTAAAGTATGGGAAGTATGCCTCCGGGGCGTGGAGAGGGTACCCTGAAGTGAGATACAAATACACCACTCTGATGTGCTTGGGAAGACAGGGAGAGGTTGGAGACAGTTTGAAGACGACCCGCGTTTCACTCACCATTCTCTATTTTGCTTTTTGGATGAGGACCGCTGAATGCGAGGAACTTCCCTGGAATGATCCAGTTGAAGTCTCCGTTTTCTGCTCTCTGCAAAAAAAAAAAAAAAAAAAATATACGAGTAAAATAAAATCCTTAATCAGAGCTTCACAAACATCCACATGGATCATACGTCTGATTTATCTTCTCCACGCATTATCTGATACCTCATAGTGTTCATATTCCTCCACATCAAAGTTGGAGAAGTCAAGCCAGCCAAACTGCAAAGCCTGGGAGAGACAATGGATGGGAGTTGATTTTCCAATTAGAAGCATGACACACAAACACACACACACATATATTTATATATATAAATAAAATAACATCTTAAGAAAGTACTGTACCTTGTGGATTGCACATAGGCAATCCAGAATGTTCAGATTGTACATGCATGTTCCAAATGAAGCATCTCTGTGAAAGAAATACAAATATTGACACAACTGTACAATTATAACCATTTTGAGCTTTTTATTTCTATGACTGTTTTGTCAGAACATTTATTGTTGCCTCGTGTCACATTCTCCATACTAAACTATATGCCTTCTCCTCTACTTTCTCTCCAAAAAAATAATAAATAAATAAATAAACAATAATTCCATCTCTCTTCTTAGCCATTTTTTTCCCCTGGCACCTCTGTGTTACATGACCAGTGATATCATGAACATTGTCAGGGCACCATGACCCTTGCAATATTGGTCTGAAACATTTTCCTGTTTCACTACTGAATCACCCGATTAGAGCTTTGGCTAAATGCCTAAAATGTTAATTATATTAGCGTGGTTACCTGAATGGAAGATAGGTGGAATTCCTTGACACCAGTAAGCTGTATGCCTCCTCTGGCATCATGTGAAGATGCATTACCTTCAAAGTCAAATCATCAATCAGGAATGCAACTTCAGTCTTCCATAATCTAGAAGACTGCCATAGGGTATAATGTCACAGGCTATATTTTGAGAGTAACTGTGTTAACAATACTTACTGCATATGAGCCAATTAAGTAGGCAGCATTGGCTTGCTTCTTTTGGTCTCCACAGGTATAAAATATTATCTTCTTCCTTGAGAGTGTAATGGACTGTACCAGGAAATGAAATGTTATAATGGCATAAATTAATTTCCAAAACTTTAATGTTGTATTGCCACAATTATTGATGATATAAATGAATGTAAATACTTGAAATTGGACCAACCAAAATACATTTTGATTTGACATAGTATCTTTATTACTGATTGACACTGCATTGGCAAACATTATATGAAATTATTTTCGATCTCACAGCTTTAAAACAAACTACTTTATCTTCTATATTAAATATAGATGTTATTGATTGGCCTGGGTTTTGTCTTTCAGTCCCTTTCAGAAAGTGCAGTTAAGAGGGTTAGTTTACCTTCAGCTTCTTTGTGAGCTTGCAACAGAAGCGATAAAACATGGCCAGGTTAAGGGGACCAAAGTCCGCATAGAAGCTGAGAGACAATGAATATGACAGAGGGAATGAATAAGAGAGATAGAGAGGGAGAGAGAGAGAGAGAGAGAGAGAGAGAGAGAGAGAGAGAGAGAGAGGGGATCAAGTCAGAATGGCTATTCATGCCATTTGCTACAACCTCTAGGGGATTTTCACTAGATATAATCTACTACCTCAGAATGACATTAAAAAAAAAAGAAAACCCTGAAAGAGTAAAGACTATATTTTAAAGCCACTGACTTTGGAGTAGGTCATTTGAAACGAGACAAAAAAAGGAAAGAAAATATCACAAAAATGGCTACAAAAGGTCAGTCATGCCCTCTCCTGTGGCCACTCTCAATAAGAGTCTATTGAGATAGCTCTGCCCTCTCTGCCAAGCCCCAAAACTGCTAGTGTAGTCATGCCAAAAGGCATTATCTTGTTTTACATACTTTTATTATGTATGTCTTCGTTGTTGTGGACATTTGTATTTCTGCCAGACAGTCAAAAACATATTTCCATATTATGTAAAGTAATGGACACTAATGTTCCTAAATCTTAAAGACACTTTTCAGTGATATTGTTAATGCACTGCAAACTAATCAAACAACTATAGACTACCTCGTATAGGCTACCTATAATAATAATAGTTATTATTAATAGATAATGGTTAAGTAAAAACAAAGATGTGCATCTCATTAAGATGAAAATATTAATTGGCTAAAACCACTTGAACCACAGTAAAAATACGCCTCAATTTTTGTTTTACCAGACTGCTTTAACCAGTACCAGTGATTTCAAAAATATAATCGCTAGATGCCAACTATCTTATAATCAACACGTCACAAATGGTATAAGGTGCAGCACTGTCCGCCCTTTTTATTGGACTCGTAAAGATTGAAAATGGCAGGGCAATCAATGTTGATCTTAATATATAATTGTACGAGATTCAGAACTTACTTCTCATATGCCAGCTCCTCATCTATGCAGAAACAGTGTCGCTCAGTTGTGCTTTTAATCTTCTGCTTAAGTATGGCGAAATATAGTTGATCTGTAAAAAAAAGACGACAAACTTAAGAAGCAATCGCTAGTCTTGTCTTACTCTTGTACACATCTACGCAACAACAACCCGGGGTTAGTCTGGCAGCCAGCAGCTGAACACTTACCCTTGCTGAATTCAATAGTTTTAGAGAAAACATCGTCCGCGGTCATCTTGGTTTTGAACATCACGTTCTGCAGAATAGTGCTGTTCTACTTTATGAAGACGCTCGCATAATTAATAAAACCGTACTAACTAAAAATCTGCTTGCAGAGGTACAACGCTTCCGCCGAAGAGGTAAATAAAAAAAGTCTTAACCTATAGTGAAAACAACAACTGCATAATCCGAGTTCTCTACAAGGAGAAAGTTACAGCCAGCAGGGGAAGAGACTTCATAATACGCACTCTGCTAAAAATGAACTCCGTAAGGCCCGCCCCCTGCAGCCATGAAACTGTTCCGCGCACCGCCATTGGTTGTGATAGATCCAGGGCGCTACACTGTTGCAGGGTATGTCTGTCAATCAAGTTTCGCCCTCACTCTTGCAATTTAAAGTTCGGCACAGACGACATATGATAGGCTCTGGGAACATTGCCCAAGCGGTTGCTAGGACAATAGCTTAGCCAATAAAATTCGTGAACTCTACTTGGACGAACCTCCCCTTCAGACCTCTTGCTCTCGGCTGCTTGGAGTGAGCATTGTAGAAGAACGACCAGAAAGTTCAGATAGTGGAGATAGAAGTAAAAAGATTTCGTTTAATTTATGAAGGTCTATGCTAATTATGGCATTCATGTCAAATGGCCTTTTCCTCTCTGACTCTCTCTCTCTCTCTCTCACACACACACACACACACACACACACACTCTCTCTCTCTCTCTCTGTCTGTCTGTCTGTCTGTCTGTCTCTCTCATATAGAGCGAGCATCCATAAGATGATCCACACGAATCGAAGACAGAAGAAGGCGTAGTGTTGGGCTATAATACTCGGGCAAAATTAAATTGCTGTAAATTTGCGTTTTTACTAGACATGGTAGATATGGACTGCGGATGGTGACAAAGTCGACGCAAAACACAGTGCAATAACAACAAGGGACAGATGGTGTCGCCATTTTAGGTCAAAAGCAGAAAAAAATCTGTGTTTGTATTGCATCGGGGAATAAATACCCAGTGTCTGCATGCAGTCCGCTGTGCATGTCTCCGCATTCTAGTTTGTTCTGAGTTCAATGGGTTCATTCCGCAGCCTCAGTGTCATACCTGTTATCCCAATGTAAATATCAGACTTTGGCTCCGCCTCTGAGCTGTGAGCTGAACAGCGCTTTTTCCTCGTCTCAGGTCGCCTCCTCTCGCTTTTGCGCTTCATTTTCGCTTCAAGCATGCATAGTGTTCCTGAATATCGCCGTCAGATCCCCGCTGTGCAGTGTGGAGTGTCCCAGTTTTTACTGTGTGTTATTTTGGCATCCCTCGCTACTGCTGCTGCGTGTGTCATCCGAGGCAGTCAGTTGCCTGCTCCAGCCCCTCAAGTGGTGGTGACGTCTGTGAGCAGGGCAAGTTTCTGCTTTCTGAATCCCCTGCATGTGACGTATGAGGCTTACAGTTGTCTAGTTGTCCAGTACCCACCCTCCCGTTCAAATTCTGTAGCTGCATAGCACAGCAATAATCTAGTCATAGGTGCTGAACAGATTTTGTTCACGTTGGATACGTGTGTAATGCCATCCATCTAATGTTAGAATTATGCATAATAAATAACTTTAAACAATCAAAAGCAACTTAAAAAAGCAACACAATTTTATTTACAATATAATGACAACCACGATATGCTGTAGGCATTAGAGCAGATATATGAGTAGAATGAGTGAAAGAGTGAGACTTTGAAATGCCTTCCGCTCTGACATTAGACCTCCTATTATCATTGATATTGTTCCAGGACATCAATCACTCAGCCATCTTGGCAGGAGAACAGCAGCTGTTTGTATGTGAACTAGAGACAGCTACAACCTATGATTAGTGTATGTGGTAATGATAGAAATTCTAACAATAAGGTTACTATATGTATATAGAGCTCCACAGCAACATACATATTTTACTTTCAGAGGCATTTATAAAAAGATTTTGGCAAGGTTGTTCTATGGGTGCCCTGTTGCTACCATATCACAGCAATATGATGTTTTGTCAAACAAACAAGGTCTTCTTTTGCATAGTAAGCATACGATTGCTGAGTAGAGCAGAAGCAGGCTAGAATGCATTCAAGCTACCAGTAGGCTATACATGGATGATCTTTGGCTCATTGCTAAAGTCCAGAGTCTGTTGTACTCCAGCAAGTTGCAGGAGCCAGTTAATGGGCATGTGGTCCAGGCGGTTCATGTCAAAATGGGAAAAATGGAATTCAGAACCTGTACAGGGGAAAAGACAGCGAGAGAGGAGAACCAGAGATAAAGACAGAGACAGAGAGGAAGGAAATGGCATGAATTTCCATCTTAGAATCTCAAGATTTTGCACAAGGACCTTACAAATGTGAGTCCATATATCCAAAGATGAATGAAATACACAAGAAGGATACCTACTCTCCTCTTAAAAGAGTAAGAGATAGAGAAAGAAATTAGAAACAAAGAGGAAAACTTGCCTGGTCCTAGTATGAGGGCTCCACCTTGCTGATGTAGGTCTCCCTGGAAGTCAAAAACGGGACTGGTCATAGCCCTCCACATGCTCTTCATATGGCCCATCAACATACCTGACTTCACATGGGGACTAGGGTGGGCTAGCCACATGAACACACACACACACACACACACACACACACACACATATACCAGAAATTATTATTATTGCCTCAGAATGTAACAACGTGTAATGCAATGCATTTATGCACTTAAAATAATGCATTACCTGAGTCTGAAAAAATCTCTTCTCTTTTCATCCCAAGCTTTTTATAAATGCATCTCTCTGGGTCCACATATATTTCATAAGGATACCCTGTCAGTAAGCAGAATGACTGAACACAGAAATGAGACATGTAAGAGATGGTGTTTATCTCTTTATGTTTAATGTTTGAAACATTATCAGAAACTGATGGAGCTAGATGTGATGAGCAATAAAACATTGTCCATTTGCAAAGAGGCAATGAGTATAAAAGAATTCTACCTCAATATGGCGATGAGCAGACTGTCCAATCACAACCAGTCTAATGCCAGCATCCTGCAACATGGTGTGTCAAATATAGATTTTGAATTTCACAAAACACTGTTTTTAACCCAATAACGCCTATGGCCTGAATGTAAAAATTGGGAGTTTTGAGGTTGCTGCTAGTATTTTAGTGATAATACTAGAGATGTATTTTCGTAATAACACAGCAACACCATAGTATAAATACTATAGAAAATCCTATATAAATATACTACAGAAGTCCCATAGGTAATCGATTTAGATTAGAACCTGTAGATCTACAGTATTTCCTACACTATATGGTATAAAATCATTTTCTATAATATGTTCCAGCTTCCTATAGGAATCCTACAGGAATAATACTAAAGGAACCTAGTATTATAGGATTTCTTATAGGAAATTGGGACATACTATAGAAAATGATTATAGATACATAATAGGAAATACTATGAATTTTCCCATACCATTTCTATAGTATCTTATAATATTCCTATATGATTTCTTATAGTATTAGTATTCCCATAGGAATACATTAAATCGGGCTTGAAATACAGTCAAGGAATTGTTGATGAATTACACATCCTCACCTTTAATGCTTCCCTTGGTATTTTGCTTAAATCATCCATGTATTCTTTGCAGCTGTAGCACAAGAAATTCTGCAGGGAAAAACGAAAACACTATTACAGTAATATGCGCTGTTATTGCTCCTACATAATGTTCGGCCCTCTGTCTTCACCTATGGCCATGGTCTCCCCAGTCCATTTCCATCATTGCTTGGGAAGTTGTCTGGGCACCTGTGCAGCGAGGCCCAAGCACACTTTGTAGTCTACTTTGGCTTTCATTTGACGACTTCAGTAGAAACATTTATTTTATAAATTCTACTTTAGTTCAACCTCATCGTCATGTAACCTTACGCACGACTACAAAAGACTTGCCATATTAATTTTGAGTTTTCCTACCCGAACAAAAATAATGACTGATTTCCTGTCTTGATATAATTCCCTGAACGAAATAGAAACTCCATGCCGGTCGTAAATTAAACAATCTTCAACGTCTTCAAGGCGAATTTTGACATGTGACCTTTTAATCTCTACATTTTCCTTCGTTATTTGTCGAGTTATAGGTACGACTTTCGCCATTTTCCAAGGCTTCTCTTCTCAGTGCTATTTTGGGAGTCGCCGCTGAGGCTCCAGGTCTGGAGAAGGGAATTCACGCCCATACTCAGTTGCACTCTTGCAATTTTTTTTACCACTACTGGTATTCAAAAGAGGAGAATATTTAGATAGTAATAGACTGTATCTGGGCTACTACACACTTGCAGCTCTATAAAATAGCCCTATTAACTAAAACTTTCCCTTTGTACCTGTATCATCAACATTGTTTAATTCAAAGGTTTTCAGACAGAAGACTTATTGGTCGTTGTAAAGCTACGGGGCAGAGCTAGGATCAGTTTGTGTCATTCAAGGTGCAATTGCTTACAATTAAGAAGACAGCACAAGTGGACTTCAGATCGAGGGTATAGTTGTAACTCGCTTCTGACCACAGTGACCAGACCTTAACGACCAGCGGCACCAATGACGAAATACAAATCGCCCTCGTCGGCTTCCATTCCTCTTCCCTCGGTGCGGAAGTGTTTCCATCAAGAGCTGCCCCTCTTTGGATAATATAACGTTTTGCTCAGCTGCATCTTTCTTGCGTTCAGACCTATCCTTTCGGGACTTTGTCAACGCTCCGCTTGACCGTGTAGCTTTAGTAGTGCAGGCGTGGATTATGCTGAGCGCCGTTCAGAGGGGGGAGCACCGTGTGATCTGGTGAGGAGCTCAAATGTTATGGGTTGGCTATCACCAGCAGCTAGCATCCCATGGAGCAGGCTAGGCAGCTAACTGTGAATGTTTACCAGGCTAACACAAGAACCACGCTGCGTTTAACTAGTGGGGTTTGTGTTAAAGCTAGAGCGAGTGTCGCATGTATTCGTGTTGTGATTACTAGTAAAAAAACACACCCAACGTACAAGACTGTTGTGTCTTTTGCATGCTAACAAATGAACACCTGTTCACTGTTTACATTTGTGTGTTTTCATTTGGGCACCAACCAGGCAGTAAATTCTTCCCCGTGTTTCTAGACTGAAGACAGTCTGCTATAAAATATCGAAAGCAAATAAGCTCTTACTGCTGCAACGTCAGTCAAATGGATATATAATAGCGAATGTTTTAGTATTATTTACAACAGAAAGCCGAGGCAATTAGAAACCCAGTTTGTGGGTGTGTATGTGTATATGTATGTGGTGGTGATAGAAATTGCTGAGTATTTTACACTCAAAATACGGTTGTCCTACTGTAGAAACAACAACCTAACTTAATTGTGATGTAAAGCTCAGGATGTTGCTGTGCGCTCCATTAATAGTACTGGGTGAGGAGAACATATTGTCACAGTAGACTGGTAGCACGCTATTTTAAGGATTGTGTTGGCTCCCAGCTGTTCCTATATATATAAGCTCTATTAAAAAAAGTCTTTTTGATTGTCCTTGACATTTAAAGAGTTCCTCAATAGAATAGCAAGGGGATTCAATGTGAGACCATTAGTTGTCTCTACTACTCTACCGTTTAAAGTAGTTAACTACTAAAGTAGTTTATGACAAGGGAATAGTGCAGTATATTTGTATGTACATAGCTTATATTTTACACCAGCCAGAAACAGCAACTGTACCCTTTCCACTCACTTTATTTTTGTATTACTTAGGCTTAGTTGTGTGCTCACATTGCAAATTCATATTAACCAGAAACATTGCAGTGTTACCAGCTTCTTAGAAAGTATACATGTGAAGGTACTATTAAACTATGACTTTTTGAATATGCAACAGTACTAGTTCCTCCTCTACAATGAGAGTCCTATGTCCAGAGGATAAAAGTGAATAATGTATTCTTCATTCAATGCAGACCATCTTACTTGAGTGAATGTTGTTTCTCTTGTTCTTCCAGAATCTCATTGAGTCATCTATATGGGCCATCTTCTCTCGAAAAATGGTTACCGTCTGAAGAAGAGGACGCGCAAGCTGCACCACAGGAAGAAGAAGAAGAGGAACTGCTTCCTGCAGGGGCCGTGTATGCTGTGCTTCATTGTCCACGGCAACAGCGGTGGCGTCGACGACGACAGTGACCAATCAGAGACTGGTGTAAACGGCGGCGGACATCGTCATAACAGTAGTGCCACCGGTATCTGTGTCCCGGGTGTAGGGGGAGTCGGCATCGGAGCAGCGGCTGCCTCGAAGCTCGCCGGGCGATACGCAGCGCTCACATCTCCTGAGGACTGCGCCAAGTTCCTGTTGTCTCCACAGGAACTAGCTATCTGGGAGGGCCAGGGGAGGAGCCTTTTGTCAGCTGTTCCCACCAAGCTGATCCCGCCACCGGCACTGTTCAGAACCCCCGGGGTGTCTGTGACTGTGCCCATACCTGTGCCTGGCTGCACCAGCGACTACACTGAGATGGTGGGTAACTGGAAAGAAGAAGCACAAGTGCTACTAATGTTTAAAGCTAAAACAATAACCAAACAACAGCTGTTAATGAAGCTTTAACAATTTGAAATTTGGCTCTTGTAGCGAAGCTTTGAAGCTTAGTAGACATAATAACAACTGTAGCTGTTAT
Source organism: Polymixia japonica (assembly GCA_900302305.1). NCBI lineage: Eukaryota > Metazoa > Chordata > Actinopteri > Polymixiiformes > Polymixiidae > Polymixia > Polymixia japonica. The sequence continues at coordinate 13,924 of OMKK01022395.1, forward strand.
CAAAGCTTTGTACTGGAAGGAAAAACTCACATTGGAATAATCAAGTGTCTCGTTCCACTTAATTGATCTATGCGCCATCTTCTTTCACTGGATACAGGTGTGTAAGAGGAAGTGTTCAGAGGTGCAGAGGTGCACCCCCTGTAAGCAGCCGCGCTGTGCCTTCCCTGTCTCTGAGGGAGGACTGGAACATGGAGGAGGGGGAGAAGCCTCCTCAAACACTGGAACTGGACACTGCCACCTCCCCCTCTGTCCACTCCCCTCCTCCTCCTCCTCCTCCTCCTCCTCACCTGCTGATGGCTGCTGTGGGTTGGGTCTTCACGGTGATTCATCCCAGAGTTCAGACTCATCCCCCTGCTGCTTAAATCACCATGACGATTGCCAGGGGAGGGGTTGTGACGCTTCGGATACGTTAAGTATCAACCACCTCCCTTCCTCCATCCTTCTCAAGGTCAGAGTTCACTATCAATTTGGCATCTTTTAGCAATGTTTCTGTGTGTGTTGAACATTAGAAGATGCTGAAATATCCAAAATCTATCAAAGACATGACACATATGATACATACCAATACAATGATACTGATCTTGGTACTAATGTTATTAATTGCTCTAATCTATTAACAATATGTTTCTTTTATGTTTGTTTTTATGCTCTTTGATAAACGAGGCAGAACATCCCAAATGCTTTCACTGAAGGGTCAAAACACAGCTTGTTATCAATAAGGTGCATGTGTGTGTGTGAGTGTGTGCGTCTATGTGTCTCTGTGTGTGTGTGTGTGTGTGTGTGTGTGTGTGTGTGTACTTTCCAGGTGCTCTCCCACCTGACGGTGAAGGAGCGATGTCTGTGTGCCTCACTGGTCTGCAAGTACTGGAGGGACCTCTGCTTAGACTTCCAGTTCTGGAAGCAAATCGACCTCAGTGGCCTACAACAAGTAAGTGAGCAGTGAGAGGAATGCCACATCTTTAGCCAAGGCTTTATTGTGACAAGGGACTTTTTGTTAAGTTAATACAGGGGATAGCGTAGTTATTTTCCTTCATATTTTTCTACATATAACAAATATATCAAATATATAGATAATTTGTGGCAGCACAGTTTATTTTCAACTTGGTCAAATTGTCCCTTGATCATCCTGTCCTATTTATTCCAGTATATTTAGTTTCCTTGTTCCTTTCTGCAAATTTTCATCCATCCTTCTGTTGCCTCAGGTAAACGACGATCTCCTGGTGAAGATAGCGTCTCGGAGGCAGAATGTGACAGAGATCAACATCTCAGACTGCCGCGGCGTGCAGGACCATGGGGTTTGCTCCCTGGCCTCCCACTGCCCGGGCCTGCAGAAATACACAGCCTACCGTTGCAAGCAGCTTGGTGACCTGTCGCTGTCTGCCCTGGCTACACACTGCCCCCTGCTGGTGAAGGTGCACGTAGGCAACCAGGACAAACTAACAGATGAAGCGCTTAAAAAGGTATAAACTGAAAGCAGTGGTTCAGGTTTTCATTCCAACAAAATGCTCCAGTTTAGTTCACTAATCAGTGTGGGCCTCAGCGGCACATGATTGGGCATCCCTGAACTAGAGTCAATAGAAACACATGCATCTAGAAAGGATTAAGGGGATTTTAGGAAATGTACAAAATTCAGAATACATTTGCACAGTGATACAACTCGGAAGCAGACTGATTAAACATAACGGTGATAAAATACCTTGATAAACACACAAAAGATGAGGTGCAATCAATAATCTGTGCAGGTGACATATGATACTCAAACAACTTCTAAAACAATTAGCCTCAAAACAAACAGGACAACAGGAACAACATGGTAGAAAATACTTATCGAGTCATAAAATGACAAGGGAATGAAAAATAAGTTACAATGTCCCTAATGCGAGAACGGAAATCCTAACCACCGCGTTGTTTGAGATTGGGTGATTGGTGTTTTATTTTGATATGTATCCATAATATGTTCTGTAGTGTCTACATTGTTAATTTCCCTCTCTGTTGCTGTCAGCTGGGAGAGCATTGCAGTGAGCTGAAGGACATCCACCTTGGTCAGTGCTACAGTATCACTGACGACGGCATGGTGGCCCTAGCCAGAGGATGTCCCAAGCTGCAGAGAATCTACATGCAAGAAAACAAGCTGGTCAGTCTTACCTTGCTAGTCTAAATCCTCAAAATGGTGTCTCATTCGCTGCCTGCCTCAGGGTCTGCCAATCAGTGGACCCAGGCTGGGCTGTGTGACAGCGGTTGTGAAGCGTGTGTGGTCTGCACGTGTGTGGCAGTATGAGATGCAATTAATGTATGCTCTTTTATTTTGTTTCCAACCAAAAGTCTCATATGTGATCATTCTTTAGCCACAGCAGGGATATTGTCAGGGCACTATGGTCCTGTCCTTTTAACTTTTGAATGATTGGTTGATGATCTCGGAATTTAAGCTTATTGTACTGTTGCTATGGGTAACAGCGTCAGCTAAACGCATAAACGATAAAAGTAAACTTAATGTGGGATGCACATTCCAAACGTGTGTGTGTAAAAATCATTCACACCTCTTTTGGGGTTGTTAAAAGTGTTGTTTTTGTGGTGTACTTGGCATCAATGTTTTTGTAACCTAGCCAATTAGCCATGTTTTTTTGTAAATGACCATTTCACACCTACCACCAGCTAGGGCCCTTCAGACAGCATCTAACCTGTATTCAGTTAGATGCATCAGGGTGGGTATCGCATCGACGGGTATGGCCACACAGGGTTTTAAACCGGGCCTTGTCTCATCCTATTGTAAAGTTATCACCCGAGCCAGAAGAAGTCTGAGGACCACAACTGTTTGCAACCGTGTTTGTCGATTTTCCGGTCCTATTGTTAGCCCTTCATTTCCTGACTGTAGTAGTGGGCCTCATTTCTAGAGAGGACAACTTCGAAGTACCAATAGATGTCACTGTTTGTCCATTTCCAAAAGCAGCCACTCCGCTGCACATTATTTGGGCCACAGCTTGTTGTTACGAATGCTAAAAGTGCACTTTCCCAACAAACCTCAACCACATAGCCCCCTTTATTTGCCATTTAGCAGTCTCTCTGGATTTTGTGGAATAAGTGGGCACATATTGGCATTTGAATTGATATTTTTCCCATGTCTTTTGCTGACCCCTTTTATAACTATCCTCCTCTAGTGTTGCTAATGCATCTGTCCCTATTTTCCTCCAAATATAACCCCTCGTCCACGGGTTATTATGGCTTTTGATAAATTAGTCCACTTAAAGCTGTTAACAATAGCTCAGTCTTTTAAAACCCCATTCATCAACTTAATAGTATATGAAATTAGCGATTACCACTAGGTGAGAGATTAATATTGCCGCTGATAACATTTCAACGCAGCAGTATCAATTTCAGACAGTCATTTTTCAGAACCGAGGATCGCTGTAGAGTTATTTTGGCTTCCTTTCATTAGGGCCAGAGAGAAATGAGCTGAGCGTATTCTCTGGAATTGTTATGTCTAGCTGCTCTCGTTGCTTGACCTGATATTGTCGTTATGCTTGCCAGGAATTAAGAAGGCCCAGAAACCTTTCCCTGTCATCTCTCCACAGAGGCCATTTATTGTCTGTGACAGTTTAAGACTAGAAAAGTTTATCTCCCTCAACTGTTAAAAAAAAAAAACAAAACAAAACAAAAAAATCCAACAAAAAATATTTTGTTGTCTAGTGGGGAAATGGTTCTAATCACAGATTGCAACCAAATTAAAGTGATTGATTTCCAACCACCAGACGGGACGGGGGATGAAATATTGGGGATATTGGCCCACCTAGTGAGTTTCAGAAATAATTGGACATCAACATGGATATATTACTCAAAATGACACTGGCACTTTCTGTAAATAGTTGTCCTCTTTCAGTGAGCCAATAGAGTGCATTTATTTAGATCCTAAACTTTTTTTTACATTTTTTTTCAGCATATACAGATTTAATGACACTAGTCTACTGGTAGACCTTTAGACCAAATAATTAAAACAGGTTTACGAAAGCTGAAATACAAAAACAGGAATGGTTTACCTGCATCTGGGACAACGGCTTTATATCATTTGATCCGCAAACATGGAAAGAAAGAAAAGCTATGGATGACTGAAAAATCACAATTTTTAGTATGCTATAAATGAGCAGCACCTTTAGACAGTTAAGTGTAACACACTTACAGGCTTTATGGTGAAGGACATATTGAGAGGTTCTCCTCCCCTCTCCTCCCCTCCATCTCTTTCCCAAGGCCAGATTCCCTTCTCTCACTTTGTCTCCTCACATATCCTGTCTTATGTGGGCCTCTCTGCCAGCTCGCTGCGGTAGCAGGATCCTGTCTCTGTCTCTCCCAATCAATGACAGACAAGAATAAGCCTTTCACTCACTCACTCACTTCTGCCTTCCCTTCCTCCTCCTCCTCCTCCTAAATTGAATAATTAAAAAGCTGGAAGATGTTTCTGTGCGGCCTTCTGTCTCTCTCTCTCTCTCTCTCTCTCTCTTACACACACACACACAGACACACGCACTTTCTCTCTCTCTCTCTTAAACACATTTTTTACTCTGTGAATGTGGCTGAGGCTCCATGCTGGAGGGCCTGTCCTGTCTTTAGACGATATCTAGCTTTGGAACTAGTAAATACTAGGAGGGAGGGAGGGAGAGGGAGAGGGAGGGAGAGAGACTATGTCAAAACCTAGTATATGGCAGGACCTGTATGGTCAATGTGCGAGAT